>CM039730.1:37138652-37374553 GCA_022539455.1 Dendrobium nobile
TGACAGGTCTTCTACAATCACCTTATGGGCACTTGCACTTACTGCATTGTAATACCCCACAGTACTCATTTTAGTACTGTCAGATATTACAAGTACAACTTTCATTAATACATTAAAAATTTACTAATAAATCATATATTGAATACATGGAAGCATCTCAATTTCAAATTTCTTCAACTTACAGCCACTACAACAACCCAACTAATATATATATATATATATATATATGAAGTTCTTACATGCCTTTAAAATAAACTCACTAACAAAGGTAACTTTAACATATAAAGAAGAAACACTAGCATAACTTAGCTTGCATCAATCTTTTCTTTGCCTTTTTTTGTAAAAACAGCCAGTAATAAGTAACTAGTGAGCTGTAAGGCTTAGCAAAATATGCAATTCCATAACAATGATAAAAAAAATGTAATAACAAATGAATTACAACGTTGAGCTAATAACTGGATCCACTTATCATTCATTGTAAAGCATCAAAAACATTATTTTGAACTTCATCCATTATGTCAATTGAGATAGATACTGAATATTTAATCCTTGAAAAGATTTAGCTATACATTAACATATTCAATGGAGCCCAAATTAACCTGGCATTATCACCATTGAATTTGATAGAGGTCCCTTTTGCATCTTCAGGGGTCTCTATTGCCCCACCTGCTAGCAGGTATTCATTTCCTTGGGGTTCCTTTTGCCCTATCTACAACTCAGGTTTCATATTGGGTCCCTTTTGCCTACCTGATAATGTAGATATCATAACATTACATAGCCAATCTTAATTAATTAAATATTCAATAACTCACATTTTCATACTTCATAATTGAGTTTCATGGTTAATGATTGGTTCATCTGATATAGGAAGAAGTGAGATGCTTCTAATAATTAATATCATAAACATAGCATAAAGTCATCAAGAATTTGTGCTTTATAACAATCATGAATTTCCTTCATCATTTGCATGTATAAAATCTTTATGCATGACATTTACCAATCGCTTAATTGCTCTTAAAATAAATGCAGTAATAATTAAAAATATTAAACATTCTTATGCATGTTTATACCTCATATTTTCTTGATCTTATGAATTTGATCCTACTAATACATGACATTAAATCTCGTATGGATACATTAAAATCATGCTCTAATTAAAATATTGCATTCTTACCTCCTTGTCGTGGAGTTTCCTCCAATCATCTACTTTGAATTCTTCTTCGATTGTAAGTCACCTCAAAACTCTCTCTTTGCATATGATTAAATTTATCTTGATTTCCTTTTCTTCAAGCTTTATTCTTCCTTCAATGTTCTACCTTCCTTCTCACTTAGAATTCAAACTACAATTTATTACTAAATAGATCACCACTTCTAAATCTTGTTTACTATTTTTTTTTTTCACTAATAATCTATTTCACTAATGAAATAATACTTGTATCGCACAATCTGTATTGCCATGGAAGCAAATCCTTCTCACAGAATTTCCTCAATATATTGTCTATTTTCTGCTGATTTCCAAACTGCTACAGTGCTCTCCTTCACGGTGTCGAACAAAAGAAAAAAAATTCTGCACTAAACCGGAACTTCCTTAGCCATTTTATTACATTTTGCTGCAGGCAACCAACCGAACACTTCATGCAAATACCTACTGTGAACCGCCAATCGCAAAAGCTCTGTGCCAAAGACCACTGTGCCGACGCCTGCTACAGTGGATTCTGCGAATTTCCTTCACAATTCAACCGTAACTGCTACAGTCAGTCCCGGGAGAGTGAGGTTTCGAACTCTTCCTGTGATGAATTTTTGCACCGTATGCTTCTGCAGGAGGCTTTTTGGATGCATTCCAAATACTGATAAGGATCTAAAGAGTGGACCCCCCTACTCTAATTGCTCTCATAAAAGCCCAAGGGAAGCATCTATTCAGAACAAAATTTTTTATTTAATATTTAGTTTAACAAGATATATAATTATTAATGAAGACTAAGTTTTTTTAGTTAAACTTATTTAATTACCAGGAATTTTGGGTTGTTACAAAACTTTCCTCAAGAGAATTTCGTCCCCGAAATTCCACTTTCATACATCATCAAAAATGTGAGGAAATTTCTTTCTCATATCGACCTTATTTTTCCATGTAGCATCCTTCACTGATCTATGCTTCCACTTAATTTTTACATAAGGAATGATTATGTTTCTTAATTTGCTCACGTCCTTATCCAATATCCTTTCAGGTTCTTCTAGATAGGTCAAATTATTTTGAAGTCTAATTTCATTATGAGAAACCTTCTGACTTTCATCTGTAACCCACTTTCTGAGCACTGCAACATGAAAAACATTATGAACATCAAACATGTCTGTAGGTAATGCTAGTTTATAAGCAACTGGTTCCGCTTTTTCAATTATTTCAAATGGTCCAATGTATCTTGGACTAAGCTTTCCACCTTGGCCAAATCTAGCCACACCCATCATTGGTCTCACTTTCAAAAATACAAAATCTCCCACTTCAAATTCTATTATTTTATGCTTGGGATCATAATATTTTTGTTGGCGGTCTTGAGCTGCTTTTAATCTGTCTCTGACCAGTCATTACCTTTTCAGTAGCTTGATCCTCTTCAGGGATACCAGTTTTGAAAACACAGTTTTTCCCCGTAGGCATTGTAGCATATACGAGTACTTAATTTTTACCCTGCCACATTAGAGAAAAACGTGTATAAGACTCACATACGCCGCACCGGATTCCCCCCCCCCCCCCCCGAACGCCAAAAACATGACTTTGAGTTTTGGAATGTTATACCTTTACGGGTGAAGCAATGATGGTGATGATGATGAATGCATAAACATTTTCTATTTTCTCTCTTTCTTCTTCTTTTGAAACCTCTTTTTTTCTCCTTTTTTTGGAATTTTTCTTCACTCCTTTTTCTTGTGCTTTCTTCTTTTTTTTTTTTTTTTTGAAATTTATATATACACACACATACATATATGTTTAGCAATAATAATAACTAATAACATTAGCCAATATATTTTAATTAATAATGACAACTTATGTTAACAAAGAATAACTTAGAATAATATAAGATAAATAAAAAAACTTACTGCGTGGGGAATTTTGGAGGGATTGGATAGGTTGTCTGATGTAGAACGGGTAGAAGGTTTTCAATCCTATGGGTCTTGAAGAGCGACTCGTGAAGTTTAAACGACAGCTTTTGAACCTTGGGAAATTCTGGACAGCAAGTAGCCAACCTGGGATAGCGATTCCGGACAGTTCCGGACAGTCAAGGTCACTCCCCAAGGGGCTGGACAGCAGGGAACTCCTGCTAGGATCACTGGAAAGCAGGGAAGTGGCCTTGGACAGCAGTTCTCTTAGGTTTGGAAGGGGGGACAGCCTCAGCTAGCATCCAGGAATTTCTGGACAGCAAGTTGGGATGCCACGGATGCAGAACAGCTGCTATTCATTGTTGAAATTCCCTGAGTATGGGAGAGGAAGAGGGGCGGCAGATGTTGGGAGGACTGAGATTAATGCCAGCTTGGATGGGAACGTAGTTAGCTTTGATTGATTGATTGGTGGGGCATTAACTACTCAATTAATTCATACACGGCAGGATGTAGAGAGGAGGCAGGGACTTTGATCTGAGGGATTTTCTATTCCTAAATCAATGTGTTGATTTGGTAATTAGATTAGGAAATAATGCCTAAGAAAGAGATATGAATGAGAAATTCAGCCTAGAGGAGTTACGGGCATTGACATTATTTCCAAAAGGGTTTAGAGTTTAGGAAAACAATTAAATGGGATTTTACTGGTTGGAATTTTCGGTCAAACACAAAATCTCAGATTTTGTTATTCTTTCCAAAGAGCTTTGAGTCAATGAAGGAGTTAATTAGGAGCATTAATTGACTCTTAATGAAGCAAAGGAATGAGGAAGAGGGGTTTGATTTCAAATAAGTGGACCCCAATTACTTAAGTGAATTAATCCTTAAATCTGAAATTAAATTTCAGATTTAAAGCTGCGATTAATTCCTTAATTAAAGGGAGGAAATTGAGGGGGCACTTAACTCCTTCAAATTTGAATTTTGAATTGGAGAATTAAAACCTTCCAAATGTGGATCAAACCCAATTAGGAAAAATTTCAAATTTTGAAATTTGAAATCCAAAATTTGTCATGGGTTTATGATTTCAATTGAGCACTTTCCAAAAATAGGTGAGCTAAATTAGGAAAGAAATTTGAATTTCAAAATTTGAACAATTTGAATTTCAAATTAATTCCTAATATCATGCACTCCTAATTAGGAAATCCAATGAGAGAGGGGGAAGGATGAGGCCGGTGGTTTGTGGTGGATCTTCGGGTGAGATGGCCGGCGGCTTTTGGTGGAAATGGGGACGACGATGGTGGACGGAGGTAGAGGATGACACAACAAGAAGGAACCAAAGAAAAACAAAGATAGAAAATAAAAACCGCGAGCCTCGGACTCTTCCGAAGACTGACGGGCGATCCGATTGCCCTTCTCCAATGGACTTCAAATCACGAGCCCGAACCCATCCTGCGGCTGGTGACAACTTCGATTCCTTCCCAAAGGAATCTCACTCTCGTTCTCTCCCAAGAACACAAGTGTGGAACACAAAATTTTTCATCTCCAATTAACCATCCTATTACAATAGCTAAAGGCTATATATATAGGCCACAACATGAGGAAATAAAAAATTACAAAATTGCCCCTTGGGCTACAACACTCAAATAAATTAACACAGGGGTAAAACAGGAAATAACATAAAATAAAAACTAAAATGCAGAAAATAATTCATAAATGACAACTTAAATCAGAGCCGTCGATTTACGACGCCTCCTGTGATAGATGCGCCAGATTTTCGTGCCAATGTCCGCATCATTGTCGTTCGTGGGTTTGGAGGGGTTAATTAGAGTGTAGAACAGGTGGGTTATTTATCTGTTTGGTTTAGGGGATTTAGAAGGAAATGCATGAAAGCTGCCTTAATAAAGTGATAAAGGAAGGAAAAGGGTGTAGTCACGTCCGGGAGGCAAAAAGGTAGTGGAAAATCTGCTGCAGTTGTTGTTCTATTATGAGCTTTCTCATGGCTGTTCACGGCAGCAAACAGAAGGCAAAGGCTGTATTTGACGGGGGAAAGCACGTGAAAAAGGCTGTTGTTTGGACTGACTGCTGAAATCCTTCACAAGCTTCAAGGGATTGGACATGAGAGGTTGTTTGTGTGGCCGATTGATTGGGGTGAGTAGTTCGGCTGAAGCAAACGGTGTCGGAGAGTGCCGGAGTCATTTTGGAGAGGGACTTGAGTGAAGATATTTCAGTTGGTTTGGCTCTTCTTGTGTGGGTTGACGGGCTATGAGGGAAATCAGAACAGGGGAGTTTGGTCGCTAGAGGGAAGTCGAGTATGGGCCTGACCGTGCGTGAACTGGAGCTCAAGTACGTGAGTTGTTCGGATAGGTAGGAAGCTGGCTGGGCTTCGATTAGTTGGTTAAGGAGCATCGGCTAGGTGGATTGGAAAAAGATGGGAAGAGGAAGGCCGTGAGCGTTTGCGAAGAACCGAAAACAAGCGAAGCTCATTTGATTCCATTTTAACAATGACTCAAATGCTTGTCCGAGGTAATCCATGGGATTTATGAGAAGTGATCACGAAGCAGTGCAAAACATCAGCAGGATTTGCGGGATTTTCACGTGTCAATTTTGGATGTTGGTCATCTTTTTTGATCGATTTAGTCCGATTTGACTGTGAGGGGTCCCCACTTAGACGTATTCGATGCTCCGATCACAACCACTCAATCCGTTTGGCAATAAGAGGATGTTTGACTCTTTAAGTCAGTTTTCACCCCTTTTCGTGTGTTTTCGCGCATATGGGTCAACAAGTATTTATTCTAATCTTGATAACAACATTACATAATGATTATGACCTAAGCCTGGATATTCTTTAATGACCAAATCTATTAGTTGTGAGCCATCAGACACCACCTGATAGGGCTTAATGTCATATGTATGATCAGCCCCTCGATTAGCTTTAGTTTTACTTTAGGTCTATATGAGGTCCCATTGGATGACAGAATCTATGGTTGCTGACAAAGTTATTTTGACCATGTTCTGTTGACTACTTTTAACATGTAGAATAAGTTTCATGATATCTTGAGTTGATAGAATTCTATGATCTTAATCAAACTTGTCGGTCCCCCATTGTCTGTTTTGACTTAATAAGGGTATAACACTTTTATCAAATTGTTGATACTAAAGCAAAATATCATAGAGCTTATGTATATGTACTAGTGTTATTTGAATTTATTTATTTATTTTCCTTGTAATGGAAGATTTTTCAAATTTTCTTATTTCATGTATATGTTCTTGTGTTAATAGGTGATACTTGGTCTCATTCCTGCACAAACAGAGTTATCTTGTACTGGGACGGTAATGATCGCCATGCCCGCATTGAGAAATCGCCTTACCTTCCTTCAGCTTCGGCACCATTTTCTGTCACCGGTAAAGGTATTCGCAATGCCATTGCACATTGCAAGCGTCTTCGAATGATGTAACTTGGAATGAAACGGCGATGACTTGGTTTACTCTTTTTTTTTTTTCTAACTTTTAATGGAATGAGTTTGCTTTCCATCTCCCAACGACACCAAGTTGTATGGAGAGTCTGCTATTTGTTTTGGACCGCTTTCTTACTTCTTCTTAAAGCAGCTTTTTATTATAAAATTAAAAAGTTATTTTAAGAAGCACTAAGAAAGCCGTCCCAAACGAAACCTTATTTTTTTTTGGGTCATCTAAGTGAATCACATTTTTTTCTATAAATTTTTTTGAGGCGCAACATTACTCTGTGAAGTTTGAGAAATTATTCTATGTGGACACAGGATGATTCGGAGATCAATCAGAACGTGCCATGTTATCCGGCACCGAGCGAAAAAAATGTGTGGCACGTTCTGGTTGGTCTCTGGACGCCGTCCGGGATCCGCGTAGAATAATTTTTCGTGAAAATGAGAAATGTAACTGACTGAGATATTCAATTGTTTTTTTTTTCTTATTCTTGTCAGATCTCTTTCATTTTCTCTTGTTATTCATACTATAGGATCTATCAAATATCTTTGGTTTTTTGTCCTCATTTTTCACTTGTTATTTATTGTATATGTCTATAATTTATCTCTTTGCGTGAAAGATCAAGAGGAAGGTTAAGATTACGCACCAAATATGACAAAATTACGTAAAACTCCCCCAACCAATGCGAACCACCAACTAACTCTTATGACCCATCAGCCACACTGCTTTGACCCCTTAGCAACTTTGTTGAATTTGTTAAATATGACTGAGATATAAAACTGTCGGTTCAATAGTCCCTTTTTATATTAAAATCCCGTTTAATGAAGAGAACGGTTCTTTATTTCTTTGCATTTGATTTGTTCAGCTGCTTCTTAAAATAGTTTTTTATGCAAAAATAATTAAATTTTATACTATATAAAGCTGTTTTAAAAAACAATAAATTTAATTAAAGTGGCTTAGAGCCTTTTGGTAAAAGTAATTTGATGGGATTTCATGTCTTTTAGCCATTTAGTCACTATTTATTTTTATTATATATTTATTTATTTCAGGATGTTGAAATATAAATTTAATTAAAGTGGCTAAGGACATTCACAAAAATATTTTAATTTTAGATTTTTTATCAATTAAGGGTTTTTTTTTTTTTGGAATGTTGCTAATATTGGTTGGTTGGTTGGTTTGAAGTTTGGCTTAGTTTAGGAAAATGTTCTCATTGTTTTTTAAAACATTTTTTTCTAACAATTCATCTATCACATATTTAATATATTTATATAACTATACCAATAAAATAATAAAAAATTTGTTTAGTGACGATTGCAATTTTTTATCAGTTAATTTAGGAGGAAGAAGATAATCTATATGTTGATGAATCGTCATCTAAATGATATTAAAATAAGCACTAATTATTATTAATTAGTTTATTACTATCTAAATTAGCTTATTTAAAAGCATCATCCAATCAAATAATTAGCATTAATTAATAATATATTATGATGTATCACTGAATCAAATCATAAAATTTTCTTCTTTGATATTATTTGTTCAAAAATCTATTTGCTTCCGCTCAAAACTTGTGGTGGTTGGCTTAAATATAAGGCTTTGTCTGGATGGCTTTATTACTGTTTTCTCTGAATAATTTTTTTAGTATAAAATTTTTATTTTAAGATATTTTGTATTAAAATTTTGTTTTAAAAAGTACTAAAAAAATCGTCTCATTCTTTCTTATTTCTTTTTAAAATGATTTTTTATTTTAAAAATTTATCAAAATAAATTTTTTACTGAAAAATTTATTTGAAAAAATAATAAAAAAGTTAGCCAAATGAAACAGTTAATAATAATTTTCTAATGGCCAAAATAAAATATCGTACGTGTTCGTTTATCAAATGATTAAAATCTTCAACTGCCATGTGAAAGTGAGCAGGGCATCTGATATCTAATGTCTGGACCTTTTAAAGTACTATATATTATATTAAATTTAACTTAGCAATATGTTAATCACCAATAGAATAGCTACCAAATCCTACCAAAGCTTTGAAATTTAGGAGGAAACATAAATAATCTCTTGACTTTCAAATGAAAATAAAATTATGAAGCCTAGTCATGACATTGTAGAGAAGATTGCGAGAAAATCTTTCATCAGCTGTATTTGTTTTCCATCCTGCGAATTATTAGGCGTGTCTTTATTGGTGAGTCAGGTTCTGATTTAATCTAAAGATAATCCAGTCTGACCAGTTCATTATATGAGTCAAAATATTTGACATAAATCAACTTGGCTGAAACTCTCCTAATTCAAATCCGACTTGTTTAACCAGTTTCTAATGCAGATTATATAATATTTTTGAACAACATGACCCATTTATCCCGAAACTCAACGTGTTTTATCGTAACCCAAATAATAATCGGATCAATTTCAAATCAATTTTGAGTTTTTGAGCTAACTCAACAAATTCAGCTTGAATTTAAAATTTTTAAGTCGAATTGTCTATCAAGTCATTTACTTTTACCTTTACAAATTACCATTTATTTTTTTTTTTAAATCGAACTCTCCTTTTCTCAATGGGTGGTGATATCTCCATTTATTAGCCCCATGAATATAAGTGACTCATTAATATATTGATGATAATAAATTTTATTTATTGTCACCTAATAATTATATTTATCATCATGCATAAGATTCCTGACATCAAAATGCTTAATATATTTGAAGTTATATTTATTATTTATATTACAACTAAATAATAAGCTTTTTGTTAAGGAGCGGACTAATAACATGAATTTGCAACAGGAGCACGAAATAATAAAAATTTTAAAAAGGAGCGAGCTTACTAAATTATTTGACGCATTCTATTGACTGTGCCATTTCATTCAGGACAATCCACATGTCTTGGGGGAATTATTACATCCGGTCACCGGACGTCCGGACATCCAATTCAGACGCGCCACGTCACCCAAATATACTAGGACCCGGTGTATTTTGGTGACGTGACACATCTGAATTGGTGTCCGGACGAATTGGGACACCGGACGTAATAATTTGCCCATGTCTTGACGCCTATTTGGGGATCAGATTTGTTTTTCTCTCGAAATTCACTCGAGCTTAAGTTGGGTCGTTTCCCATTGAAAATCAATATTTCTTGTAGCAGTAGTTGTTAAGGTTTAGGTAAATGAAGATATTTTATTTAATTCTTTCCTAATAGCAAATTATGTGTTTCTTTTTTATTCCTATATATCATCAAAAAATTATTTTGATCTGGCATAGGGGTGCAAACGAGTCAAGCTAACTCGTGCGCCGGCTCGAACTCGACTCGGTAATTGGCTCGACGAGTTGAGCTTATCGAGCTTGCGAGTCGAGCTCGAACACCATTTCGAGTTCGATGGCTTATCGAGCTCGACTCGACCAGACCTCCAACTCGGCTCGTTGGCTTGTCGAGTAGCTCGCGTGTCTGACTGGACGGGAAGAAAAATTGGGTAGCTACGAGCGGGATGATGAATGAAGGTCAGGCGGACAACGACGACGAGCTCAAGACTCGACAGATGAATGGAATAGCTAGGGACTCGACGCCGAGGTCGCGTCTCGAGTTTGGATCTCGATAGCGGAGTCGAGACTCGAGTTTGCAGTTCAACGGACGAATGGCGTCGAGTCTTGAGTTTGGATCTCGACAATGGACGCGACGACGAGCTTGGGACTCGACGGCGGCCGCGACGATGAGCTCTGGACTCGACGGCGGACAAAATGACGAGGTCGGAAATCTAGATCTCGACGACGGACACGATATTGACGTCGCGGCTGGATCAGATCTAGTGGATCTTGACTGCGAACGCGACTGCGAACTCGACGACGGACGAGCGGAGCCGATGGTGAGCTCGTGACGGTGGAGGAGTTCGCAATGGAGCTCGACTGAGCTTGACAAGCCTACTCGGGACGGAGTTCACAGTGGAGCTCGACGAGCTGCTCTAAATATGAGACGAGTCAAGCTCGAGCTCGAATTTTGAGCTGGACTCAAGTTCGAGCTCGAGCTCGGTATGTGAAAGTCGATCTCGACTCGAATACTGTATGACTCGAGCTCGACTGGACTCGTTTACACCCATAATCGGGCACGAATCTTGAAGCAAAATCAAGTTGAAAACTTCAAAAATTAAATCGGGGAACATATGAACTCCAATTTCAGAAAGCTTACAGTAAAACTGAACGTCTAAAAAATACGAACCCAGCCGCATCAAATTTTACTCAATCTAAGCTCAAATGACTAATTTATCAAGTTTTGGTGATTGTTCTCTCGACTGAGCTCTGCTAGGGTTTACTTCTTCCTTCGTTGAGCTCTTTCTTCTTCTCTCCCACCGCCCCTCCGGTGGGTAGGAGGCTCTCTCTCCATGGAGACGCCTCTTCTACCAACCAATTTTCCCCCTCTCTCCGCTTCTGGTTCTGTGGTTCCTCCTGCTCCGTTACGCAACTGGAACCAAATTTTTGCTCCAGATGTTTCTGCTTCCCCCAAAGTTTTCAGTTTTACTCATCTCCCGTCTGAGCCAGATATTATTCCTTTTTCTAGTGAGTCGCTAGCTAAAGGAGGTGATGACTGGAGCTTGTGCCTCGTGGGGTACTCTATTGGTCGGAGGCTGTTCTACGAAGCTCTTCTGGGAGCGTTAAACAAGACCTGGACACTAAAAGGTTCTCTCAAACTCCTCTCCCTCAGTGATGGTTTCTTTTTGTTGCGTTTCTCTTGTGTTGAAGACTTTGATATGGCCTGGTCCAAAGGGGTTTGGTTTATGCTTGGTAAGCCTTTTGTTTTGCAAAAGTGGCATCCCAAATTTAAACCGAAGAGGGAGAATTTCTCTTCGGTTCCGATTTGGGTCAAAATCCACGATCTTCCTCTGGCTTGTTGGAACTCTGAGGGGATTTCTAGAATCGCTAGTAAAATTGGTATCCCTATGGCAGCTAACCAACTCACTGAGCAAAGAACTCGTCTTACCTTTGCTCGAGTTTGCGTTCTTGTTGACTGTAACGCCACTTATCCGGATGAAATCAAGGTCTCATTAGATGGGGATGTTGTGGCTCTAAAAGTTCAATATGAATGGAGGCCGACTCTGTGTGAGCATTGCAAATCGTTAGTTCACTATTCTTCTTCTTGCCCCCAAAATCCAAATCCGGTTGTTAATGACCCTGCAGCCAAAAAACCGTTCTCTCGTGGAAGGAGTACCAGCAAAAAACCGTCATATCGATTTAATTCTAAACCTCCTAGGGGCAATTCCAAACCTCAGGTTGCTTCCTCTTCTGCTCACGCAATTCCTATTGCTGATTCTACTGATGTCACGACTCCGTTGCACACTAATAGCATTGGGCAGCCCCTTCATTATCAAGCTCACTCACCCCCACCGCAACCTTCCAGTGGAATCCACCAAGAGACTGATACTGTTATTGTGCCGCCTCCCAATGTTGCAACTCAGAATGCAAATTCCACCTTTGATTCCATTGTTGCCAGCATTCCTAATCTTAATATCCCTACTGAAGAACATTCTGCTTCTTCGTCTTCCTTTTTGGGTTTTGACCACAAACCGTCCACAAGTATCACTTCTCCAAATAAATTTGAAATTCTCAATTCTCATACTGAGACAGAGCCGCAAGAGGAAATTTACACTGCTAGTGATGTGATTGATAATTTGATTAAACAACCAGGCAAAGGGAAGAAGGCTAATTCTTCTGAAATATCCAAAAAATCTGCAAAGGGTAAGCAGAGCAAAAAATCCCAATCATCCTCAAAATCCTAATGTCCATCCCTCCTATTGGTGTGTGGAACGTTAGGGGGTTCAATTGTCCGGAAAAAGTCCTTAGCTGCAAACGTCTCATTAAGTCTTTTAAGCTGGATATGCTGTGCTTGTTGGAAACTAGGGTGCACGCTCCTTCTCTTTGTGACCCGTTTTTTGCCTCTTCCCACTCTCTCTTTCCGAATGAAGATAGCCTCCACAATTTTAATCTCTCATCCTCAGGCAGGATTTGGATTAAATGGAATGTCAATAAGCTTGATTTTGTTCCTTCTGTGGTTACTTCTCAAATGATTAGTGGAAAGGTCATGATTGGGAACCTTTCTCCTTTTCAGATAACTTTTATCTATGCCTCTAACAATGCTATAGAAAGAAGAGATCTTTGGAATTCTATCAATTTGGCTGCTCCCCCCACTGGTACTCCATGGATTGTTGCTGGGGATTTTAACTGCTGCAGGTTTGCTACTGAAAAATGTGGTGGTACTGTTCTTCATCATTCTAATCTGGTGGATATCAACAAAATGATTTTTGACAACAAACTGATGGACTCTCATTCGGTTGGGAGTTTTTACACTTGGTATAATCAACAAGTTGTTAACCCTATCTTCATTAAGTTGGATAGGGGGCTGGTGAATGAGGATTGGGTGAAGTCTTTCCCTAATGCCTATTGCTCCTTTCAAAGTCCGTCATGCTCGGATCACTCTCCAATCATTCTACATCCGGGTATGGATTCCTCTTCTAATCATAGATTTCTTTTCAAGAATTTTTGGACTAGAGAGGATAGATTTTGGATGCATCTTTTAAATGCCTTTTCTAAGCCTATTTCTGGGAATCCTTTGTCCCATTTGTGCAACACTCTAAAGCTGTTAAAAGGTGATATTAAGAAGCAGAATTTGGCTAATGCAAACTCTTTCAACTCACAACTTGATGCTCTTCAAATCCAGCAACTTGACCTTTTAGCCCGCATTGATTCCTCTCCTTTGGATGCGTCCCTTGCTGGCTCCCTTAAAGAGGTGAATTCTAAAATTTCTGAGGTTTCCTCATTGCATGCTAGTTGGGTGATTCAACGTGCTAAGGCCAACTGGCTTCATCATGGAGAGGATGATCTTAAATTTCTTTATGGGAAAATCAGAAGCAGATGTGGCAGTTCTAAATCTGTTGTAAATCTATTTGCCTGTCACCCAAATGTTCCTAGAGGAGAGGTTCTTCAATCTATTATTAAGTATTTCCAGGATTTGTACAATCCTACTCCCTCCTATTTTACTAATCTGAATGTTTTTCCTATTGGTAATTCTGTTACTGATCTTCATTCTAATCTTCTTATTTCTCCTATTTTGGAGGATGATATTAAAAAGGCTGTTTTCAAGGGCTCTTCTAATTCCTCTCCTGATCCCGATGGGTACAATTATCACTTCTACAAATCTGCCTGGCACATCATTGGCCCCCAGGTTTGTAATGCCATCAGGTTTTTCTTTCTAAAAGGGTATATTCCTAGTGGGATTAAGGCTACTGCTTTAGCTATTATCCCTAAACACCGGAATGCTACATCTATTACGGATTATAGGCTCATCTCTTTGTGCAACACTTTATATAAAATCATTGCAAAGATCATTGCGAGCAGACTAAATCCAATTATGCCTTTCATTGTTAAAAACACGCAAGCTGGTTTTGTGAAATCTAGAGTTTCAACGAATAGCATTCTTCTTGCTAAAGATATCCTCTCATTGGTTAATAAGAAAGGAACCGGGAATTTGTTCTGTGCTAAAATTGATATAAAAAAAGCTTTCGATTCGGTATCCAGAGAATTTTTAATTGCTCGATTGACACAAAAAGGTTTCCCTTTGCCTTTTATCAATTGGATTAAAGCTTGCATTTCCAATGTGAATTTCTCTGTTATCATAGATGGGGCCTTGGAGGGGTTTTTTCCCTCTTCTTCTGGACTGAGGCAAGGTTGTCCTCTTAGTCCTTACCTGTTCTGTATTGTGATGGATGCTTTCTCTAATATTCTGGATGCTAGTGGTTTTAAAGGGTTTAATGCTGATAACTTTCAGCTTTCTCACCTTCTTTATGCTGATGATGTGCTCATTTTTGGAGAGGCAACGGTAGAAAATTGTACCATCCTTGCTAACACCCTTAAAGACTTTGCTGTTGCATCTGGATTATATGTCAACTATGACAAATGCTCGGTTATGTTCACCAAAAATCAAAGGAATAAGGACAGCTTATGCCAGGCTCTCTCAATCTTCAATACCACCAACAAAATCACTTACATTGGTATTCCGATTGCTTTCAATAGGCTGAAAGTTGAAGACTTTCTACCTTTGATGGATAATTTGCACAGGAAATTTACTGGTTGGAAAGCTAACCTTTTATCTTTTGTGGGACGTTTGCAGTATTTGAAGTTCACTATTCACAATACCATTGCGTATTGGATCCGAGGTTCTATATTACCTAAAACCGTGTTTAAATTTTTTAAAAGAACCTGCTCTCGGTTTCTGTTTTTTGGTGATATTGGTAGCTCTCATAAACTTCATTTGGTCTCTTGGGAAACTGTTTGTAAGCCGAAAAGTAAAGGTGGTTTGGGTATTCCTTCTCTAAATGCATTACAGTTTGCCTTTAACTGTTCTGTTATTTACAGAATGTATAACTCCCCCTCCCTGCTATCTTCTTGGTTATCTGCTCATTACTCTTCTCCTTGGCAACCTCCCAGACCTAAGGATAGTAAGTTTTGGTTCTCTGTTTGTGGTACTGCTGCTGCGGTTAAACTTAAATTTAAGTTCATTATTACCCCTAATGCTCCTATTTCCTTATTGTGGGATCATTGGTGTGACAATTACACTATTTCTGAGCATTTACCTGGAATGCCTCTGGATACTCTTTCCTATCCTTTCATTAAGAATTATATTAGCTCTGGGAGCTGGGCTTTCTCTGATGCTGTCACGTTATCTCTGAGAACCGCTGTTTCCAATTTTTCTATTGTTGACACTGATGGGCCTTGTCTTGTTTGGAATGGCTGTGATAAAGTGTTTTTTAGGGACTTCATTGAAGAATATTATAACAATTTACCGGATTGCACTTGGTATAATCTTGTCTGGCACAGCAAGTGTGTTTTGAAATTCTCTGTTTATGTTTGGTTGGCCCTTGTGGGTGGCTTAAAAACCCAGGATGCTCTGAGAGCCAGGAATATTATGGTGCCTTCGGTTTGTTCGCTATGCAATACAAACACTGAAACTGTTAGTCACCTTTTTTTTGAATGTTCTTACTCATTCCAAATTCTCAACACTCTTATCCCTGGTACAAGAAGTTTTCTCTTAAGGCCCACTATTCTGCAAGTTCTTTATTGGTTGGAGGCGGATTTTGCTACTCCTGCAACTCTTGCGATTAAAAATTTTTACATGTTGGTGGTTTGCTGTTCCATTTACCACATTTGGAGGGAAAGAAATAATAGAAGATTTGGGGAAGACATTCGCAGCTCTTCTGCGTTGTTGTTTACTATTAAACGACTTGTCTATGCTAAGGTGGCAAATTGGAGAAATGCTGATGCTCTGCGTGAAATTCCTGATGATTAAATCTTCTCCGGTGTTGGGATTCTGGTTCTTGCTGGTGAGGTTGCTTTTAACCAGGACTATGATGAAGCTCCATTATACTTTCCGAGAACTCTTTTCCCCTTGGATGGCCCTCGGGCAACCAGGGGTTATCGCCCATTCTATTATTTCTGAGTCCTGGTTAATTTTTGCTGGAGCTCCTGTTGGTGATCTCGGTATTCTGTTGTTGCTGTTGCTGTTTTTTTCCCTGCTCTTTTTCAGGTGCAACAGGTTCTTCCTTTTGGATCTGCATGAGGCGGGAGTGTTGGCTGCTGTTTCTATGGCTAAAATCATTCTCTGGGTTCCTTATTGATCTTCTGCTGCCAGCGGTTTTGCTGGTTTTTGTTGGCTAACCACTAATGTAACTTTTTATTTTTTGGGTGGTATAGTTGGGGTTTTTTCTTTATCCTTATTCTGCACAAGTTTTTATTTTTATTTTACTTGTGCTGATTATTTTTCTTATTGTCAACTTTTTATTGTATCTTTTTGATATTAATAGATGGGCTTAGGCCCCAAAATTTTCCAAAAAAAAAAAAATAAGCTCAAATGACTCAAAATCAAAGATGTGAAGCATATTTTAAAAAACCATAATGATAAAAGTACACTCACGTACCGCCATTTTGCATTCGAAAATAAATAAAAAAATTCCGCTCGTGGGTCACGTTGCTCGCTGCAGCCAGCTGTTACGGTCAGAAGATTCAAAATTACATTCCTCGCGTGTCTTTTCGTGCAGCAGGAAGTAAAAGAGCAGAACCGCGCGCTTTCAGTGTTTGTATTCTTATTTTACTGAAAAGAGATAAGAATGTAATAATTACACTATAAAATACAAATGAATCCAAACAATTTGTTTATTTATTTTTTTAATTTTGTAAGCTGTGCTCGAAGACAGTGTTTTGTGTTCATTTATTTGTTCATAATGAGGGAAAAGGTGAGAAAGAAAAAATATATTTTAGGATCTATTTATATACTATTAAGTATAAAAAAATATAATATATTTAAAATTATTTTGATAAAATATAATAAATATAAATAATTATTTTTATTTGAAAATAAATACTCAGAGCAATAATTTCAACAAAATGACTGCGATAGTGGCGAATGATGACGACGAAGAGCAGTGGCGACATGAAGCATGACCTAACCACTTGTATCTGGCAATAGTGGCAAGCGGTGGGTGCCTGATGGTGTGTAGTGAGAAACTAGCAACGAGCGAAGGTAGTTAGTGGCAAATGATGGGCGGCAGACAATGATTTGCTCGTCAATACAAAGAATTTATAGTTTATTTAAAAATAGGTCAAATCTAATAATATTTGAATATAACAAATTTGAATCATATGATAAATTTTAAATTTATCAATGAAATACATTACATTTGTACTATACTCAACCAAATTAATTATTATTTTATCTGTAAAATAAAACTATTATTTTTGAGATATTTTATTGCTTTTATGTTTAATTCTATTTAATTAATGATGAAAATTAATAATTCCGTTAAATCAATTTAATCGTAATAAATTAGCAATTGGAGTGTTAGCACGACCAATCCACGCCCACGCCGGTGAGAAAAATAGATCACGACCTACAGTATTTTTGCCAGTGGCTTGTTTTAATGATTTCTAATCGTTTGTGCTCAAAACATGTGAGATAATTTTTTTAAAATAAATTAATAAAAAAAAAAAACTGTGTCAGCATATTATGACGTAAAACTTAAAAGCATGAGGATGGATTTTAAAAATTTTAAATTTATATTAAAATTAATATTATATATTTAATAATCTGAATACAAATTCAAATATTTCTGATTTTCTTATTTTTATTTATATATGTTGAATTTTTATATAATATTGAAATATAAAATAATAAGAAAAATTATTCCAAATGAAGCTTTAAAATAGATTTTTTTAACAAAAATTAAAGTTTTTATATAAAAATTGCTTTAAGAAACACTAAAAAAATTATCCCAAACAAAAAATAAGTGTAGTGCCAGTGAGATGTAGCAATGAGTTCTAAAATAAGATTGGTATATATACAATGTGTTGCAGTTGGTTGCATGTACAGGAGCAAGAGCAAGAGCTAGAGAGGGATAAATTATTTTGTGCGGTTACATATGCGAATCATAACGCGTCATGTACGTTACTTTTTTTCTGTGTACCGTGGCTATGTACCGGATGATGTGGTATATGCTGATTCGCATCCGAACAGTCCGGTATTCGCACATAATGATTTCTCCTAGAGAAGACCAAATATTTGAATTGTCTTACTTTAATAAATATTTTAATATTACATCATAATTTAACAAATAAAATTATAATATTTTATATTTTTATTTGAATTAGGCCGGGCAAGCCGATAAAACAAGAAAGGTCCGAATTATAAATGTGGCTTACTTTCGTAATCCTGAGTTTAGGATATACATAAAAAACTGATTTTCTACATTAATTATAAATGGTATGCTCATCTCTACTGATTTTGTCGACTTCACTAGAAATGTTTCGTGTTGAAAGAGCTATATAATATAAGAACAATCTTTTAAGAAATTGTTTGCTATTTATTTGATCGGTTTACTTTGATGAGGTGAGATCATAAATGTAGAAGTTAACATAAATGTTCATGATGATGTTAGAGGTCAGAGTTGTTGCTAACGGCAAATATTTTCATAACGGGCGATGACATGCATGAACATTGCTGGCAATTGCACGTGATACAGTCAGTGGGTGTCGGCATTGTCAAGTGTTGATGGTTAAGAATCATAAGTTAGAAACAAGAGGCAAAGAACAAACAATGGTTGATGGTGATGCATGAGTGGTGGTTCAACAACAACAATAGCATAGTGATCGAAGGGCAATCCAATCAACAGCAGTTGAAGGAAAAAAGGAGGGAGATGGTGGTCAAGTTATTGTAATCAGGTAAAGGTGGTTCAAGATCGTGATAATGTGAAAATGGCTGAAGGATCATAGTCGAATGATGGTGGTTAGAGGGTGGTCGAAGAATTGTAGCTGGGCAACAATGGTCAACGAATCATAGTTCGATGATCATGGTCAGAAACTCATAGTCATATGAGAATGGCCGGTTGATTAAAGTCAAGTTATGGTTATCAGAGGATCATAGAAGGACGACAATAATCCAATTGATTGTACGTAGTTGGGTGATTGGTTAGAGAGCCGTAGTTGATAGAGCAATGGTGATCAAAAGATTATAGGCTAGCAACGGTACTTGTCAGATGATCATAATTGAGCTGGTGATGATTAAAGGATCATAGTCGGGTGACAGAAGTCATGAGACAAAAAATAAGAGTTGGTTATCATAGGATCTTAGTCGGGTGGTGGTCTATTAACTGTGATTAGGCAATAGTCTGACGGTGGTGATGGTCCTGCAATGGCACTCGTGTAGAGCTTTAGTATACTTCAGGCCTTCGAGCTCTTGAATCTCAACTCCCTCTCCCTAATTCTTTGGAGAGTGAGAACCTATTTATAAATTTTTAGAGTGGTATACCCTATAAATATAATCAACTAGAGTACCCATATTGATTTCTCAATCATTATTATTCTCTTAATATATAAGAATCTTAATGATGTCAGGATTAGATTATTTTGAGCTTGTTTATTCATCAAGTTGAGTCGCTCGATTTGACAACAAGCATGCAAGATCTAGAGATGTTTAATACTCCAATTAATGCCCTAAAGTTTTAGTTACACTTCAAATGCTTGATTTAGGCTTATTTAGAGTCGAATTAAATCGCTTCTGTTGTTGATGAGTTTGTCTCATCGAAATATAAGTTTATTAAAATAAGAATTTGGATAACCTTGAAATAATTTAAAATATTTATAGTTCTAATATGCATCAAAATTCATGTTTGATCAACATAGGTTTGGTTTAAGATAACTTTCTTATTGTTTTATGATTTAGTTTTCTAGTACAAAAATTTGTTGAATTAAATTTTTTTTTAGAAAGCAGTAAGAAAACTCGCATGACTTATGATTAGTTTCATTCACAAATTTGAAAAAAAAGGCCATGCTTGGTTATGAAATTTGATTAGTTGCAAAATAGTATTGATTTAAATATAATAAAAATAGTCATTTTTCTTAGTAAAGATCAATTAGCTTAAATATTTTAGAATAAATATAATGTAAATTTAAAATAAGTATTCATATATATTCTGTTTATCATAAAATAAATTTAATAATTATTAAACTATTTTTTTATCATGCATTTCCCATAAAAAATATACGCATCTAAGAAAATTTTGGACGCATGGCCAACGCCTTTTTAGCCTGATGCAGTTATTCTTAAAAAAAGAAAAAGAAAAATATATTTAAGAACATGTTTTACATAATTAAATAAATGGCGGAACCAAAAAATTTATTGAGGGGGCGCTAAATTATTTTTTAAAACTTTTTTCTCAATTTTTTTTCAATTGGGCTTGAGACCGGCATAAATAGTTTTTTTTTCAATTATTATAAAAAAATATATAATATTAAATATAAGATAATAAATAACTTACAATTTACAATATTAAATATACGATTTGTGATTTCTTCATGTTAGAAAGCAATTTTTTGAAAAACTATGTATTTTATTTTGATTCCTCATATGTGAGGATTTCAGTTTCATGACTTTCTAAAGCTTGCTTTGTATTTCACAATCATCCAAATGAGCCCTTAAAGCTCTAATAAAAAACTTGACAGTTCTAGTTGGGATTTTAACAAAGAAAAGTAAGCTCTTTTTATTTTATATCAGCATCTCTTAATATATTTTTCCCTGTTGTTATTTCCATTTCTTATCTTTTCTTATTTGACGATGGGGTGCATATTAGCACGGGTCTAAATAGAAGACACGACCCGATAACTTGATCCGAAAATAATAGGTTTTGTTGCGAGCACTTGAATTCGATCATGTGATTTCCTTTTCATATAATGGACATTCATTTGCGCATGAAGTGCATTTATAAATCTAATATTATTTTCATGAGCTTAGGTTGGGCCTACAATTGGTATGTAGAGTGATAGATTTGGTAGGAGAGAGCCATTTATTCTTGTTGGTTGTTTTATTATATGTTGTGCTGTCTATTTTCTCTCTTCTTATTCTACACATTTGTCGATCTTATTGTTGGTAACATATGAATTTAATATTTATTTGTTTTAGGTAATGCAGCTAACCTTGGCTCTGCACTTGGTGACATAAAGGAAAGTTGTAGGAATATATATTTTATATAAAGCATGGTATTGAATCATTTTTTTTTAAATATTTTAACCATATGTTAAAAATATATGTTATTGATAGGTTATCAGAAAATTATCTTGATCGGGCACGAATCTCGATGCAAAATCAAGTTGGAAACTACAAAAATTAATTCGGAGACCATCTGAACTCTAATTTCAACAAACTTATAGTCAAACTGAGCGTCTCAGAAATACAAACCCGACGACACCAAATTCGACTCAATTCGAGCCCAAATGATCCCAAATCAAAGACCCGAAGCGCAGCTGGAAGGTTCAAACCACAATTCAGGTTACCAAACAGTTTCCAAATATTACGTGCTTATAGTCGAATCGAGCGGCTCAACGAGACGAATCCAACGAGCCCAAAATCGCCGAATTCCGACATCATTAAGGCTTTCAAATGTCTAAAGAACGATTCGATTTGTAAGTGTTTTCATTTCAAAATAGTTACTTTTTTCTTCTACATGAACGTCCATTTTCTTATGCTTCTTTTTTTATTGGCTCAAATGATTCATAAATTATTCTTCAAGGACATTAATTTCAAGACAAATATTCAACAATCGTAATTGATTAAGATGTTTGATCTTCATTTCAAAGTTATTTTGATTGAAAAATCTTATAGCATGTTTAAGAACTATGGTTATGAAGTTTAATGAAATAATTTTAATTTAATTGCCTTGGTTTACTTTAATTTTTTTTAAAAAAATATTTTTTCTAACAGTAACTTTAGAAGCACCTTTATAAAAAAAAAAAATACAATATAATTAATAGATATCTTAGGAAAAAAGGTCAAGAAACGTTGGCTTGGATGCCAGTAAACAAGTGAAGTGGCTTTTTCAATTTGTTAATTTGGTTGTTTGGATGTTGGATACTTCAAATTAAAGGTTTGTCTAGAATTCAGGGCCCACCACCTCTTATAACTATAAATTTAATCTGTGTCATAATATAGAAATAAAATGTATAAATGTTGAAGTTAAATAGAATTTTTATTATTTTTTATATAGTTTTTAACCTATTCTATTTTGATTATAATGTTTTTACATATTTTTATTTGATTAATCCCTAAAAAATGTTTTAACTTATAATGCTTATAAATCTAATATGAGTTCTTCATCATTATTTTTAAGGGGGATTGTAGATTGTTAAATTTTAATGTGTTTAAATATTTGATAATTAAATTTTATAATTATTTATAAAATATTCATATTTTTAATTATATCAAAAATCTTATAAATATTAATTCATTCAAAATAGAATATATACTTTAATATAATTTAGATGTTTAATTTGTTAATACAAAAGAATTTATTATAAGTTTGTATGTCAATTCTCCTTCTTTTTAATGCTTAAAATGTTATTTGTAAGATATTAATGTTTCATTTGTGGTATCTTTTTTATTATTTTTTAAAGAAATTTTTTAGTATTAAAAATTTAATTAAAAAAATTTACTAAAAAAATTATTTTAAAAAACAATAAGAAAGCTGTCCCAAATTAAAGCTTCAATTGGGACATCTTTTTTTTACGCTTATTAAAATAGTTTTTTAATTCAAATATTTTCAAATGAATCCTTACTTTGTATTGCTTTTTAAAGCACATTTCTAATAAAAAAAATTAATTTTATTTTAAAAACTATTTTAAAAAACATTAAAAAAAATTATCTTAAATAAAGGTGTAGCCTAAAATTTCGTTTGAGATAATTCTAAAACAATTTTACTGTACATAAAAATTTTTAATTAAAAAATTTTATATAAAAAAATTGCCTTAAAAAAACGGTAATACTTAACTGATTAAAACGGGGGAAAGGTGGGAACAGCGCTGGGGATTTCTGTTATCATTTGACCTTTTCCTCGCCCTTCGTTTATCCTCTATCAATCCCTCTTCCTATTCTCCCTCTCCTCCAATCTAAAAGTCTCAACATAGAACACCCTTCTTCCTCCAAGAGCTCCTTCGAGTAAGCCAAACCGCTCCATTTCACGTCATCCCATAATAGAATAGGTTTTTTTTTTTTTTTTTTTTTTTGTGTACAGCCATGCTGTAAATACGCTAACAGGCATATCGTCGAACATTTTGTGGGCATCCGTGGTAGAGCAAAACGGATGCTTCGAATAGGAAGCGAAGAGAAAAGAGCCTGGAAATTTCTGCCCAAGAGTTCTCCTTCGGTTTTGGTTTCTTCGTGGTTGGGAGATTTTGGTCGGGGGGTTTTCGGGGCTGAGAAACTTATTTTGATATGGACGTCGATATACCTTCGTCGCCTGGAAAGTTTAAGTCGGAGAAACCCCACCACCATTACCTGCGCCTTCTCCTTCGATGGCACTATTCTTCTCTCCACAAGTTTCTGTGCTGGACTATTGTTGCAGCCATTGTCCTCTTCGTGCTTTTCCTGGCTTCCCCTAATTTGTCCTCCTCATCCCCCGCTTCGTTGCATTCTTCCTCGATCACCGAACGCCGTTCCCTTCGTACCTCTTCTTACTCCGCCGGTTGGGGTGATCCTGCTTGGGAGAAGCGCGTGCGAGACTCCGCGCGCATCCGGCGACGCCCATTTGGCATTTCCGTTCTTGTCACGGGCGCCGCTGGCTTTATCGGCTCGCATGCCACCAACGCCCTCAAGCGCCGCGGTGACGGCGTGGTCGGCCTAGATAACTTCAACGACTACTACGATCCCTCCCTGAAGCGTGCCCGTCAGGCTCTGCTTTCCCACTCGGGGGTCTTCGTGGTCGAGGGCGACATCAACGATGGCCCTCTTCTTCGCAAGCTCTTCGACCTCGTTGCTTTCACACACGTCCTCCACCTCGCGGCCCAGGCTGGCGTGCGCTACGCCATGAAGAATCCCGGGTCGTACATCCACAGCAACGTAGCTGGCCTCGTCTCCGTTCTCGAAGCCGCGCGCTCCGCCAACCCTCAGCCGGCGATTGTCTGGGCTTCTTCGTCGTCTGTGTACGGCCTCAACACCGAAGTTCCCTTCTCGGAGTCCCATCGAACCGATAGCCCGGCATCCCTTTATGCTGCTACAAAGAAGGCCGGTGAGGAGATAGCTCATGTATACAATCACATATATGGTCTTTCCATTACCAGCCTCCGGTTCTTTACTGTGTACGGACCTTGGGGCCGCCCCGACATGGCCTGCTTCTTCTTCACAAGGGATATTCTTGCTGGCAAGACCATCAGCATTTTCCAAGGTCCTGACGACGCCACAGTCGCCCGAGATTTCACTTACATTGACGACATTGTGCAGGGCTCCCTTGCATCTCTGGACACAGCCCAGAAGAGCACGGGTAGCGGCGGCACAAAGCAGGGACCTGCCCAGCTCCGTGTCTTCAACCTCGGCAACACATCCCCCGTATCGGTTGTTGAGCTTGTCTCCATCCTTGAGCGCCATCTCAAGGTGAAGGCCAAGCGTAAGTTTGTTAAGATGCCAAGGAACGGAGACGTGCTCTTCACCCATGCAAACGTTAGCTTGGCGAAAAAGGAACTCGGCTACCATCCCAACACAAACCTTCAGACGGGGCTGAAGAGGTTCGTGAAATGGTACCTAGAATACTACGCTCCTCCTTCTGGATCATACTTGCCGAAGAAGGGAAGAAGCGGCGGCAGTAGCTCTAGCTGAGTGGCGAAACTGGACTGGTCAGAATTGTTTTGCTAGAAATTTTCCTTTTTTCTGCACTTTGATTATGGTGTTATCGAATTCGTTTTTTTTTTCCCTCCATTTTAAATGATTGATTAGTCTTATGTTTCTTCTGGTTTAGTTGGCTGCTTCCACATTTCCGAATTATTATAATTAATTGATAGAAGAGGAGGGCTCTGAGGTGAGGAGACTGGGACTATGGTGGATAAGTATAGAATGGTGGGGTTTGAATTGGTGGTGTGCGTTGTTTAAAGGGCATTGTTATTTTGTCAACCTTCAGTATATAAGGAAGCATTTATTTCTTTCAATTGATCCTTTTTTTTGTGTATATTTAATAGCAAACCAAGAATCTGCGTCACAGTTTGTTTCTTTTGTCTTCTTTTTTGTATTATATTTATCTCTAAACGAGTAATGAGAACTCGTTAATTTTCAGATTGTTCTGTTTCTATCAGAGTATGCTCCAACAGAGAAGTGGAGCAGTTACTTTGGGCTTATTGATCTCTCCCGTTTGAGGAAGATTGAGTTCTTGTTGGTTAGTCATTATGTCCTATTGTTTGATTGTTGAGCAAGCTCTCATTATTTGTTTTATCTGTTGAGATGATTTTTTTATCTATCTTCAATGTGCTTATTTGCTATGAGAGAGGTGTAGTGTAATACTTGAGATAATGTTGTCAAAAGCCTTAGTACCCCTTAAACTGTTATGGTTGCCCAAAGCCTGAGGCACTGGGTGCCATCTTTGGAGTTTACCTAATTGAATTTATGCTTGAAAAATTGATGGTTGTTTCACTTAATAACTTACTTCTATTATGAGGAATTTTTTTAGGGATGTAAAATAATTTTTTTTATTAAACAACATTGGCATAGTATTAAACTTTTCATGTGGTGTAACATTTCAACTTACAACATGTTTCATAATAGATTATTATAAATTAAAAATCCAAATGACATGCTTAAATAGGTTAAATAGTGACACTAATTAAGTTACAAGCATGCATACCTTAGGAATAATCAAATACTCATTACTATCTATTCCATTCTTGTCATCATCCATACTTTTTTCTTCATCGCCAAATTTCTGGCCTTCCATTTCTTCCCCATTCCATTCAAACTCATCATCTTCTTTCCTAAGTGTTACTAATTCTAAAACTTGAAGCTCTAGTATCTAAATTTTATTTAACTTGTTTCTGATGTTGCATCCATGTTTCTCCCTCTCTTGATTACTATCTTAAAAATAAAGTTGAATTACATCAATATTTAAACAAATTTCAATAATAGCTTGAGAACTATGATTTGTGAAAACAACATTTTCTTTTCTATAGAAATGCTTTTTTAAGTATAAAATAGTTATATTTACTTTCATATGCTCTTAAGCAGAAGTCGCATACCTTTCTTACCTTTTCTATCCTGTTTTAATGTTAATGCTAGTTCGGAACTCAATGGGTTTGTTATCAGGAAGAAGATTCGTACATGAAATGTTCAGTACGATGTATATGATGTATGTGGATGTGCTAGTGGCTCTCCAGAACCAAAATGTATCTAAGGCCTCGTTTGAGACGGCTTAATATTACATTTTCCGTTTCAAAACGACATAATTTCTTCTCTTTTTTCGCTGTTTGAATGTGATGCATGCTTTTTCGGAAACTCCATTTCTTTACTGTTTTGAGAAGCGTTATGGTGGTAGTTTCTCTGTTTAAAACCTCCATTTCTTCGATTGACATTTTTGAAACGAAAAGATAAAGAAATCAAACAAAGACTGTTTAGTGGTCTGCAAGCTGGTATTTGGGTGCTTTGCATAGCAACAATTCTCAGCTTATTAATGCAACAAACCAACAAACCAACAAACCAGCTAAGCCTAGCTTAGTTGCTGCACTCTCAGTTGTGATGTGAAATTTGTGGCTGTAGAACGTTAGAACTCACCCAGTTACAAAATGACGCCTATTCGGTACTTCACTTTTCTCTTTTGTTTGCTGTTGTTGTTGTTGTTTTTCCTTGGAGAAATGAGAAGTGATGGTTTGCTTTTAAGAATGTTTGAGGCATTCGATCGCTGGCTTCCTTCTTCAGCCTTTTGGTTTGTTTGGTTGATTCACTTTCTCAGTTTTTTAAAGTAGAAATTTAAGCGATTATTCTTTACTCTTTTTTTCTTCCTTTGATTGGCTTCCAATCTGCTCCTTTCTTTTAACAGTAGCAACAGCTTAAATTCAATCAAGCCCCAACAACTTCACCAACATGATAGGAAACACTTGGATTTCCAAGTGTTTCTCACCAAAACCAAGTAGATCCAATGTAAAATTGCTGTCCACAGCAGAAAAACAGCCAAAAACAGTAGGAAAACAGGAAAAACTGCAGAAAAATCCGAGAAAAGACTTGTATTTTACTAGTAGTTGCAAGGAAATAGCAAAGATACAATTGATCCTCAATTCGAGAGGAGGATCGATCTCTCCCAAATCTCTAGACGCCGCTAGAGCCCAAAGAAATCCTAAATCTACGAGATCTCAAATTTCCGCCAAATTCAAGATACTCAAACCCTAGAAAAAACAACTATTTAATGCATACCAATCAAAAGGAATTCCCTAAACAGTCCCTACATTCAAAATTCTCTCTGAAACTCCCCAAAAATCCTTCCTAAAACGCTCTAAATGAGTGGTCGGGCCGCTCGTTCTGGCGGAAGCTCCGCCTGTTCTGCGATTCCGCCCGTGAACCGGTCCCGCCTGGACCGGCTGGACCGGTCCAGTGGACCGGTCTAACAATACTCCCCTCCCCAAAATCCACCTTGTCCTCAAGGTGGAGATATGCTCGTGTTCCGGTGGAGGTGGCCATCCTTGAGCTGACTGAATAACCTTTTTGTACTGTTGAACCAAGGGCTGCATAGAAAGAGAAACATCCCCTCCCTCCTCCAATCTGATCGCATCCAACCTGTGTAGTCCCACCACATAATCTTCCCCCACCTCTTGTATGTCTCTAACCATGGTCTTAAGTGATGTCATGGCTTTGGATAGCCCTGCATCTCCCCTTATAACCACCTTTCTCCCATCCACTATTAATTCCATCGTGAGTGCTCCCCAATTGTCCTTGGTTTCCCCCAAAGTTTGCAACCATTTCATTCCCAAGATGACATCAGTACTTCCTAACTCTAGTGGAAGAAAGTCCTCTCTTACTTGAATCCCTTGGATGGTCAACGCCACTCCTTTACAGATTCCCTGGCCTTTCTCCACCTTCCCTGTACCCATCATTACTCCATAGCAACCAGTGTCCACCAATTTCATTCCCAATTGGTCAACGACCTGAGTGGAAATGAAATTGTGGGTAGCCCCACTATCAATTAGCACCACCACCTCACGGTCAGCTATCTCTCCTTTCACTTTCATAGTGTGACTCGGAGTGAATCCCACTACAGAGTTCAGAGAGACTTCTGCCACATCCAGGTGCAACTTCTCCTCCTCTCCAGATCTGCTCCCACCTCCCTCCTCGTCTTCCTCGTCTTCACAGACAAGGAGAACCTGAAGAGTTCGGTCCTTGCACCTATGCCCTGGCATGTACTTCTCATCACATCTGAAGCACAACCCCTTTGTCCTCTTATCCTGCATCTCCTTCTCTGTCAGCCTCTTGAAATTTTCCCCACTCCCTCCTCCTACTGGCTTCTCCTGGGTGGTTTCATTGCTATTGCCTGATACAGGCCCCTTGGGTGCTAGAAGAGTGGTCGTCGTCCTGTTAGAGCCTCCTGAGCAGTTTCCTCGAGCCCCTCTTTCTGCTTTCTTCTGATCTTCTACCAACTGCGCCAGCTCCATAGCCTTTCCCAGGTTCCTCGGCTCCAGTACCCTGACTGCTGTTCGGATCTCTGGTTTCAGCCCCTTCATGAAGTTCCCTTCTAAGGCATACTCAGAAATGTGATCCAATCTGCTTGCCAGGTACTCAAATCTATCCCGGTAATCGGCCACAGTCCCCTCCTGCGTCAAAGCAAAGAATTGTTCATAGAAGTCTCCTCCCCTATCGGCTCGGAAACGCTCTAATAAACGATCCTTGAACTCTCTCCAGCTCCGGATAGGCTCCCTCTTGTCTCGCCACTGATACCATGCCAACGCCTTCCCTTCCAGACACAATCCTGCCGCCGCCAGCTTCTCATCATCTGTTAACCCGTTGACTGCAAAGTAACGCTCCACCTTGTATATCCAGCCATGGCCATCTTCCCCCTCAAAGATGGGCATCTTCAACTTCCTTACCTTCGGATCCCTTCCGTTGCCCCGGTACTCTCCATAACCTCCCATTCCTCGAAGATGAGGTGCTCCCCAAGTGTCCCGATCCTCCCTCCGACGTTGGTAACCGAATTCTTCGTCATAATCTCCTCTTCCCCTTTCAAAATCAGCACCTCGACGCTGAAATTCAGCACCTCGACGCTGATATTCTTCTCTCCTCTCTCCAAAATCTGCACTACCTTCATATTCTCCCCTCCGGCCTTCAAAATCCATACCTTGACGCTGAAAATCAGCACCTCGACGCTGAAAATCAGCACCTCGACGCTGAAAATCAGCACCTCGACGGTCATTCCCCAGGCTCATCTCCTCTCTAGAAAGTGGCTCTAGAGGTGGCATGTCGTCGTCTCCCTCAAGGATCTCCACAGCCGGATTCCTCCTCCCCCGAGGCGGGTTCGGATTTCCTCCTACGCCATCGTCGCCGACAGTCTCTCTTGCATCCGACGCCGTCGGATTAGTCTTCATCTCAAGTAATTTCTTCATCATCTCCTCCATGGCCGTGAATTTTCCCTCCAACCTTTCGTTGTTGGTGGTGATCTGATTTTGAAATTCAAAAAACCTTTCTTCCAAATCGGTTTTCAATTGACCGATCTCGCCTTCCAAGACGTCCACCTTCTTTCCGGCCATTGCTCTCCTCACGGATCTCCCAAAATCTTTTTCCGGACAAGATAATCTCGCTGAAATTTCAGAATTTCAGCCGCCGGTGGTCCCAAATCGATGCTCTGATACCAATTTGATAGGAAACACTTGGATTTCCAAGTGTTTCTCACCAAAACCAAGTAGATCCAATGTAAAATTGCTGTCCACAGCAGAAAAACAGCCAAAAACAGTAGGAAAACAGGAAAAACTGCAGAAAAATCCGAGAAAAGACTTGTATTTTACTAGTAGTTGCAAGGAAATAGCAAAGATACAATTGATCCTCAATTCGAGAGGAGGATCGATCTCTCCCAAATCTCTAGACGCCGCTAGAGCCCAAAGAAATCCTAAATCTACGAGATCTCAAATTTCCGCCAAATTCAAGATACTCAAACCCTAGAAAAAACAACTATTTAATGCATACCAATCAAAAGGAATTCCCTAAACAGTCCCTACATTCAAAATTCTCTCTGAAACTCCCCAAAAATCCTTCCTAAAACGCTCTAAATGAGTGGTCGGGCCGCTCGTTCTGGCGGAAGCTCCGCCTGTTCTGCGATTCCGCCCGTGAACCGGTCCCGCCTGGACCGGCTGGACCGGTCCAGTGGACCGGTCTAACACAACACTAGCTCAAAAAGAACATCCTCTTCATGTCTAAAATCTATGGCAAACTTCAATACTACTGCCTTGGCCTTTTTTTCTTGCACAAATGAGCTGCAGTTCTTATATTTTTCTAAGCCTGAATGAGCCCCTATGACATGTTTTTGGTTTTGGCTACTTCAGTTCTCTTTGTGGGTTTTCTTGGATTTGGGCAATCTGCTCTCGTTCTACATTTTTTTTTTTGAATTTGTACATTGTTCATGAACATGTATCATTTATTGAAAATATGATAATTATGCATTTGATTTTTGAGAAATTATTTTGTGCAGACACTGAACGCTGTTCAGAGATCAATCAGAATGCACCACACGTCACCTCTTGCTCGGTACCCGGCTCGGTACTGCTGACGTGGCTCATTCTGATTGGTCTCCGGACGATAAACTATATTCGGCATCCGCACAGAATAGTTTCTCCTGATTTTTTAGATTGTGAACCTGTAAGAATTGTTGGCTGAATGTATTCTTCATGTTAGGTTTATTGTCGACATCTTACTTATTTGTTGGCTTAACTCAATTTGTTAATCTCAGATTTATTTATTTAGGTTTCGTTTGGGGTTGTTTTCTCATTGCTTTTTAAAACAGTTTTTTAGTACAAAAATTATTTTTTACTAAAAAGTTGTTTTAAGAAACAGTAAGAAAGTTGTTCCAAATGAAATCTTACACGATGCAAATTTTTGTTTAGATTTTTATTATGTTAGTATTTATATTATATGTATTATTTTATCTGTTGATATTTTGGTGTTTAATGTGCTTATGCTGGGCATTAATGTGTATGTCTTGTAGACAGCCACTACCTTTCATGGCCGAACCTTCCAGAGAGTCTGAATTGTAACAAATTCCTTCATGTTACAGAAGATGAAAGACGAACACAAATTGGTTCTTTGAACAACAATCATTATCAGATATCCCTTCAAAGCTTATGAGGCCTATATTATTTATTGGTAATAATATCTCAGGTGAAGTTATAAAACATAGTGGCTGATCTCATAATGAATGTAAGTTTCTTGATCGAATCATTGGAAAAATTCATGGAGAAACATCAATTTTTCATCTTAACGTGGGAGCTCTTTTTTGTACTCAAATTTTCACCATTAAATATGTGAAATTCATTCCATTAAATAAAAGAAGTTAAACTCTTAAATATCAAGTAGTCTTTTAGTGTAATGGTTGAAAATTTCATAAGAAACTCTGTAATTAAGCGTGTTCACCTCGGGGCAATTATGGGATGGTGATCTGTTGGGAAGTTACATCAATGAGACAAAACCGTGATACTGTTAGGTTAAAGCGAATAATATTTTGATAGTTAAGAGTTTGAGTTCTCACAAATGGTATCAGAGCATTACCCCAGCTGGAAGATGGGAATTAAGTATCATACAAGATAAAATATTATATCATATGAGCCATCTCTTGAACCCTATATGGGACAAAGTGCTGCATGATGGGAGCCACCATTTGAACTTGTATGAGCCATCTCTAAAATCCTATATGCTTGATGGATGATTCTTAGATAAAGATGCTGACAATGCGTCAATTAATTAAATGGAAGAGATTCTGGAACTCATTAAGTAAAAAAAACTAAATTGTTAAATATCGATGTCTTTTGATGTAATAGCCAGAATTTTTATAAGGAACTCCACAGTTAAGTGTGCTCATCCTGGAGCAATTCTGGGATGTGTGACCTAATGGGAAGTTACACCAACAAGACAAAATCGTGAGGCTCTTAGGCCCAAGCGGACAATATTTCAATAGTTAAGAATTTGAATTGTCACAAAATATATCCTAATCTAAATTTTCTCGTTAAGCCTTTTGAGAGTAATGAAGAGTTTGCCTTCGCAAGGGAAATGATACCTTTGCTGTTGATCAACAAAGAGAATATGTGGTTATGCCTCCTTCTGATCTCATATCATGATGGCTTATTTTTGTTGTAATCTGTTGGAGGGATAAATACTACAACAAAAATAAGTTTTTATCCTATTATATGGGGATGATTACATGAATGTTTTTTCTCCGTTGTGTTCTATTAAGAGTCAAATTCTCATTTAAAGCTAATAATTTTTTTTCTAATTAAGTCTGTTTAGGTCTACCTCTATATGTCTAAACATATATCGGATTTAATACATCTACTCTCCTAATAAGAACATTGGAAGGCCGATATTTTAAGTTACCAAATCATGTAAGATGACTCTCTCTAATCATATATATCTGTGACTGGAACTACTCTAACTTTTTTTACGTATATACTCATTTCACTTTCTATCTTAAAGTATAAAATCATTCAACCGTCAGTCACTCATCCACACGAGCATCCTCACTTAAGGGTGGAGGGATAAATATGGAAGTATAATCTTAAAGCTTGAGATATGTTTGTTGATTTCATAATTTTTATGAATATGATCGTAATTATTATTATTAAATATTATTAGAAAATACATTAATATCTAAATATGATAATTTTTAAGTACTTTTGAATCTATTATACAGAATAATAAAAGATATAAATAAGAATGTAAGTTGAGAAGTGTTTGGGAAGTATTATGCGATGAGAGAAATTTATAATCAACTTATGTTATGTGGATTTGTTAGTGAATGGTAAAGAAGTCATTGACAGACAAAATTGATTATTTTGTGAGGATGTTAAGATTTATATGTGACAAAAAGAATTTTTTTTCTTTTTATTTTTTATTTTATTGATATGTGACAAAATAGTGAATCATAGATTCAAACAATCAAAAGACTTTTATAATCACAGTAAAATGAAAATAAATACTCAATGGCATCTCCTCGCCTCTATCTCTTTAGGCCCAAAGAGAACTCTCTCTCTCTCTCTCTCTCTCTCTCTCTCTCTCTCTCTCTCTCTCTCTCTCTTCATATTATGTAATCGTGTTATTAAAATCAATCTTCTACATAATCACAGCATTATATTAGTGTCGAAGCATATTTCTATTTAGGTTTTGTTTGGAACAGTTTTCTTACTGTTTTGTTTTTCAAATCATAACTGTAATTTATATTTGATCATTACTTTTTCTCCATTTTCAAAAAGATTTTATACTAGGAAATTTCTTTCTATAATAACTTCAAAATGTTATTTTTTCTATAATAGTTTTACAAAATATTTAAAAAGTTATCTCATATGAAACCCTAAGCTATTTTAAGAAAAAAATTCCACCAAAAATCATTCTTTCTTTTTCAAGAATTTCATCACACAATTTTTTTCATTATATTCTTATTTTACTTTATTTTATTTGAATGAAACTACTAATGATTTCCACATGTTGGACTTCTATATAAGACCAGTTGCACAAATTTTTATAATGTTTTATGATATCAAATTCTCTTCTAAGGTTTTGTTTGGGGCAGCTTCTTTATCGCTTTTTAAAGCAGCTTTTTAATAAAAAAAATTAAATTTTTTATATTAGAAAGTTGTTTTAAGAAGTAGTGAGAAAGTCATCCCATTCCAAACAAAACCTAAATTTGATGAGTTTCATTTGCAGTGAAAAAACAATAAAAGAAATTAAGAAGATTGATACTAATGAAACATAGCAAATTCAAATACATGCTAAAGTCTCCTTGATACGGCATAATATTTGATTTTCTCTAGTCTTCATTTTTATTTATAGCCATACCACATATTATTTATATATTTCTATATCTAACTTTTTAAACATTTGAGTCATTAAGGTAAACTCACACATACACATCACATATGTAAGTATCGAACTGAAAACCTCTTGATTATTAGTCAAAACCCCCAACCAACAGACTAAAATGAGCTGGGTTATATTCTCAATATACCGCGCAAAAGAATGAAAGAAGATGATTTGTATTCTCCATGAAATGACATTCAATTTTAGACTGTTGAAGATGAGGAGGCATATAATTAGTACATTCCACAATAGAAAATCTAGCTTATGATATTTATAATTTTCTTTTTTAATATGACTAATGGTTTCTCATTTTACTTGCACATCTTTATCACTCAAAATTTCTTTTTGATTCATTTGCAAATCTTTGAATTATTGCATGGTCATAGATACACTTACATCTGCTTATAACTCCAAAGAAAAAGTTGACTAAGGCTTCGTTTGGGACGGTTTTTTTATTGCTTTCTAAAACGGAGTTTTAGTACAAAAATAAAAAATTTTGTACTAAAACTCCGTTTTAGAAAGCAGTAAAAAAGCCGTCCCAAACGAACCCTAAATCTAGCTTTAGGACATATCTTTTTTTTATTTTTTTATTTTTATTTTATTTTTTAATTTTTAGTTTTATTATTATTATTTATGCTTTAGGACATATCTTTGCAAACTTGTTGAGTTAAAATACAACCTCACCAATCCTACCAATCCAAAACATTCGAGTAATATTATTGCCACTTTCTCAGATGGCTCATATTATCCTACTCCAATATCCTTTTATTTTCGGACTTCCTTGTTGGTCAAAGTTGTGGGTTGAGGGAAGGTGAAATGGGAATGAGAGTAGAGATTTTGGTTATTGAAAATTATGTTTGTTTATAAATACTAAATATGATTTATTCTTATTTTTATATTAAAATTTGGAATTAATAATAACTTTGATTGTTAATATGACTTAATTTTAAACCCTAATTATATTTCATTTTGGATAATTTTTTTATTGCTTTTTAAAGCAGTTTTTTAATACAACAAAATTTTGAACTTAAAATTTGTGTAAAAAAAATTGTTTTAAAAAGCAGTAAGAAAGTTGTCCCAAACAAAACCTTAATAATAATATAGCTATTGATTCAATTGAGATTTGGCTTCATTTGAGAATATTTTTTTACTGTTTTTTAAAGTAGCTTTTTAGTATAAATTTTTAATTTTTATAAGAAAAAATTACTTTAAGAAGTATTAATTAAGAAGGTTTACCCAAAAGAAGCCTTAATTGATGCTTATTTTTTACCACTATAAATTTTTGACTCTTTATGTCATTGTTGAGCAAGTTTTAAAAGTTGGTAACTTATAATATATTTTGATATAATTGAATGAACTCTTTGTGTATAATATTTAAATTATTATTAAAAAAAATTATTAGTCGATGTAAAAAAAATTCATATAATAGGGGAATTATTAAAATATGTGAGATTAATATAGGTCTAAAGCAAAGTGATTAACCCTCACTGATATACTAAGACTTTTGGATTAAATTGAATTTCATCTGCCCAAAATTAAACAGTGTTGCCTCTCCGAGCACAATCAAAATAGGCGTCGCAAAGCATTTTTAATATACATTCTGAACGAAACTAATGGGTCTGCACAATCAACACGTCATATTTGTATTAGAATTCGAACATAGCCTACGTCTGATGTCCGCATAAAATAATTTCTCAACACCCTTCAAGAGCAACTTGAACAATACTGGCTCAATATTTAAAAACAGTAAAATTACGCCATGCAATTAGTTCGAAAACTGGTATCATTTTTTTCAAGTTATTAAATCCATTAACACGTAGCAAGCACACAAATATATGTATGATTGGATGAAACATTCCATGGAATAAACCCAACAGAAAGTAATTCAACAACACAGAGCTTGATAAAGTAGTTATGATGGGATGAGGCCTCCAAAGAGTAAGCTTCTCAGGACTTCAAAATATATGGTCAGGTTTGAGATACAGTCCTCGATACCTCTATCTGATCTGATGTGGATGGAAGAACTTCAACGTTGATAACCCTCGAAGACCGGCCACTTTGATTGTTGCTGCGCCCTGCAAAAAACATACAGAAAAGTTTTAGGACGTAGCCGAACCATAATTATATTCCTTCAGCCAGATAAAATGACAAAGGAAGCAGCCAAACCATAATTATTAACCATCAACCAATTAGACACTCTTAAATTATCATGCACTAACACTGCATTAAAAATATAGAACGAGGGAAACTACTAGTTATTATAGCATCTAAAAGAAGAATGAACATGCCTTTGAGGTTGTGCATTCTTTTTTTTCTTTTGTAATTGTTGTTATTATGGAAAATGCGAAAAATAAATTCATGTGACAATAGGTAATAAAAATCCATATAATTATTCTTATTTGATAGAGACAACAAAGCAATCAATGAATAAGATGAGACTAGCTACGTAACTTGAGAAGCTGAAAATTCCATGAAGAAGCCTTGGTTGATAAATTTAATAGAGCCTAAAATTAGGCTTGCATTACCTCCCCTATAAAATGTCAAAAGAGATTTGGCATATTATGTAAGAAACGTAATCTAATATTAAAATTACAGCCAATGCTTTGAAATTTGATCTACTCAAACTGTTAAATTTTAGCCGTCCCTTGACACTTGAACCCACGATCAAGATGGGAATCAAGAGGAGGCTCACTTAGATCACATCAATAAATCCCAACTGTACCTTGACCCTTGATCTCACAATCAAGATGGGGATCCATGGGAGGTTCACCTGAATCACATCACTCTCATTCCATATTCGGGTGGTTGATTTAGGAAGGATTATATAAGGGTAATTATACATGATTTCGTAGTTATTTGTTTATTTGCTAATATATCATGTATAGATCTATAAATAGGAATAATTTTATATAATGAAAAAAGCCTTTTCCCTCTCCAATTATCTTCTTTTAACATAGTTTCAAAGCGAGAGATCAAGTGACCTTCATTGTCATTGCCAGAATTATGAGAGCTCTTCTCATGTATAGAGGGGAATGGGCCTTAGCGTCTTCGATTCCTGGGATATACGAATCAAAGGAAGGGGAGAGGAAGCAAGAAAACCAACGAGAGTCGATCGGTCCAAACTGCTCGTGCCCTTTGTTTCGTGTCTGTGGCCAGAAGAAGCGTAGACGAAGAAGAAGAGACGAGAGTCACTCATATGTGCGTCTCTTCAAGGAAGTTGAGCGATAGAGCATATTCGAATGGGAGAGAGAGGCTTTGCGTGTTTGCTCTTTCGTGTGTGCCTTAGATGAAAGACCTCCCACTCATAAGCAGGTAGTCAAACCAAGCGGAGAAAACCTCCACCTCTCTTACATGCGTGAGCAAATGATCGAGCTAGAAACAAGAGCAACGACTCTCTTTTATGCATCCAGAGGAATTGGACAAAGCATGAGCTTCCTGCATGTGTGTTTGGCTGAGCCAAGCTGGATCCCTCTGTGTTTTTGATACGACCAATCCAAACAGAGTGAGCAAGAAACGAGAGAGGGCCGACTAGGCAACTCATTCATGCGAAGCCTCTTACAAATACGAGAGGTTAGGGGAGAAGAGCCAAGCTTGATTGTTCCGTCTCTTGCGTTTGAGAAAGCTTGGACAGGAGCTTTGAAGGTTCGCAACTGCTATTGATCGTGACTCTGAGGAAGGTTGAGCCCCCTTAGCAATGAATACTTCATGTGCGCAACCATAAAACATTTCTTGGTAGCTTCGACGACATTGCTGTAAAAAGTGAGGATAGGAGCTCACTGCACAAAGACAGATTTCGATGTCATGTCATCATACCGTTTCAGTGGGTTGCAAGGCCACAATCGGGTGTGTGCGTCTAGACAATTTTCGCCTTGTTCCTCTATCCCCCCAAATTTCTCACGTCATTCCCATCTACATCAAATCTTATAGGCATGAGGAATACTTGTTCCCGCCACCAGCCTTCATTGCAGGAGTTCTAAGGAATACAAGTTCCCACCATTGGCCTTCATAACTGAAATTCTGAGGAATATGGATTCTCACCATCGGCATTCATTGCCGGAATTCTAATGAATACAGGTTCCCATCACCGATTTTCATTGTCAAAATTCTGAGAAATCCAGATTCCCACCATCGGCCTTTATTGCCAAAATTCTGACAAATATTAATCCTTTCATCGGCTCATTGCTAGAATTTTAAGAAATATTATTGGTCCCTCTATCGGCCTTCATTGTCGTAATTATGAAGAATATTAGGCCTTCCATCGACCTTCATTGTTGGCCTTCCCTTGTGGTTATTATCTTATATATAACCAATGCAACCTTCATTGCTGCCCTGCTTAATATAACCTTTATTACTACTGAAGCTAATTCCTTCTCAAGTTTTGACCAAATGGAGAACTCTATGTTGCACCAAGGGACTTTTCTGGAATTAATTACCAAGCTGGAAATGACATATCTGTATTCTCCAACTTTAGGGAAAGTGTTAAATCTCATCCATCCCTTCACACTTAATCCCACGGCCAGGATGAGAATCTGTGGGAGGTTCACCTGGATCACACTGATCTTTGTTAAATCACAGCTGTCCCTTGAACCTTGATCCCAAGGCCAAGATGAGGATCCGTGGGAAGCTCACCTGGATCACTTCGATCTCCTTCCATATTCGGGTGGCTAATTTAGGAAATATTATATTAGAACAATTATACATGATTCTGTAGTTATTTTGTTTCTTTATTAATATATCTTGTATAGATCTATAAACAGGGATAGTTTTATATAATGAAAAAAAAGCCTATTTCCTTCTCCAATTCTCTGAATTCGACATAAACATCTTTCAATGTCCTCTTAGTTCATACCCTCTCATTAGAAGCCCAAATTTGAAGGCCTAAACTCAGCATGGTCACCCTAGCCAGTCTTAAGATTGCCCTAACTACAAAACTTTGTCTGTTTAAAGGATCCCCAAAGTATCCTAATTTGATAAGACAGATTAGCTCCCTTGTCAAATTAGGAGAATATCCCCATCTTTAGGCCAAAACCAAGGCATAGAAAACTTGACCTAAAGCTCAAACTAAACTTTCTATCATTGGCTCAAGGTCAAATCTTCAATTAATTAGCACAAAGCCTAACCTTACATCCTCTCACCTATTGGCCAAATTAAGCCCAAAGCCTGACTTTAATAAGTTCCCCTTGGGATCTTTGAGACATCATTGGAAAAAAGAGTGTTTGCCTAGCATAAGATCTTCTCATGTTTGATCATTTATCTACCCGAAATTCTCTCGGGTCTCTCAGTGCTAGTCTCTTATCTTTGAAGCTACGCAAAATAAGGATGGTACAATCACTTGACTTCTGCCTCTTGGCAGAAATATTAGTGCACTATTTAATTGATAACCTAGAGAGCTATATTTTTCTTGGCACTGTTCTCAATAATTTATTTTTTCCTAATAATCTATTATGACTGGTCATTGGTTAACCACCCCGCTTAGAAGGTTGGCCTTCTCGGTAATTCCTCCCAAGAGGAGCATCCTCTAAGTGACTTGCCTCATGAAATTACTCTCTCTTGGCAACTCATAACATGAAGTCTCATCTTTTTGAAGATTTAATTATACTAATCGGCAACTTGACTTATCAAGAACTTGCCCTCAACAAATTTATCACAGAAGCCCGCCCTTTTCAAGCACCCCCTTCTTCCTGAACACTCACCTTGACAAGTTCAACTAAAGAACTCGCACTTCTTGGTGGGTTATTCGATCACCCCTAGGGTCAACATTCTTTCTCCTAAGGAATTTGTATTAACAAGTTTACTTTGAGGACTCTAATCAATTCAATTCTCAATGAATTATGAACTCAACCCCTTTTTATTTTGATAATCCTTGACATGATATATAATCTTTCAAGAATTATATCTTTATAGCTCATCCTAAGAACTTTTCTACTTTCTAGTCAAGTTTATTCCACTGACCTAGGTCAACAGCCTACCTACTGGAAAAGTCACATCATTATGGAAACCCACATTGATCGACTTTTCAAAGGCCAAGTTGTGTTGTCTGTAAACCCACCTTAAATTCCAAATAAGTAATCAATGCTTGATAGAATTTGCCCTAGACATTGGTCGGACTTTAACACGTTAACATGTTAATTCTTGGGAAAAAATGGTAAAAATTCTTCAAAACTCTCCTTGAGACTACCACGTTTCACAAGAGGAGATTTCCCCTACCATTGAATTGTCCTGTATGCTTATTTTAGCACTTTTATGGACTTTAAAAAGGGCAGAAAAGGGGTTTTATAGTTTATTCCTCTCATGTGTGTCCTTCATTGAGTACTCCAATACACCTTCATTGAGTACTCCATTCAACGACTTTCCTCACTAAGATGAGGGCTAAAGATTCCCTTAGTATTCCACTAAGCCTTTAAGTTTCCTTTTTGGATTCCATTTGGAGAGTTTTATAGCCCAAATTTAGAAGGTTAGAGACCCCTATACAACAAAAATACCCTGTGGTATCTTCAACGCAGTCACTTTCTAGTACATATACCATTTTCGATGCCATCACACCGCCTAGAGTAGTCATCTAAGTTACCCGAAGTGGTCAACGATGTTGGCGGCTTAATACATTGACATCCGAACTTCTCGCAGACCTCAAACATATTCCGAGCTCTTGGGTAGCAAATCGAGAGTCCTCGAGTGAGGCCTCAAGCATGCATGTTCGCCAAACAAATTGCATCCCAATGGTGTCTAAATTGTCAAGTTGCACCTAATAATCACATCACGAACCTGCCTCCAATGGTTTTGTTTGAATTCTTCCATTAAGACATGCCCTCTTTGAATGGGCTCTTAACTATGAATATAATGTCGGTCTAATTTTAAAATCTTAGGGGCTTCATAATATATTTAGGATGTTTAAATGCTATGAATCATTGAGGCCCACTTTCTTTTCAAAAGTTGGATTCCTTAACTTGGATTAAGGCCACATCTAATGCAATCTTTCCTAATCATTTAAAGTCCTCTAAATATTATCAAATTCCTATTTCCTAAATAAAAGATATTATTGAATTTAAAGCATGTAACATATAAGTCATGTTTGATTATTTATATTAACCGAGGTGGTTTCCAGCAAAAGAGTCATCATATAAATATGCTACATTCTTGTCCAATTTTGCAAAAGCAGAATATGCATTGCTTTTGAGTGTTGCAAGGTTAATGATGTGTGGTGCATGGCATGGATGTCTGACGAGCGTGCATATTATGCCTCTTCGCATTTTTATTGTGCAAATTATGCATGTCTGTAGAGCATGGGCAGGAGGATGTGAGGTTCATTAATACCTGTGTGAGAAAATTCAATCCATCTACATCGAGAATATTATTAAGTATCCTTTAGGAGTCTCCGTGATCCACCTTATGTATGAGTGTGTACAGCCATATGATTAACGATACATTGGGTACTTCAATCTTTTGTTAGGTTCTGCATCCCTCACCCCGTTGCGTAAAGCTTAAAAAAAATGAAATAATTAGAAGAACACATAAAGTGAAATTAATCAGGTTTCTTGACCACCAATTCTACGTCGAACATATTATTAGTATCCATGTAGAAAACTCATGCCAATGCTATGCTTCTGTTTCACAAGTGAATAGGATGACATATTGGATTATCAATTCCAATGTTAGGTTCCATCACTCAATCCCTTGTGCAAAGCTTATAAAAAATTAAAAAACTAACGGAAGTTCCGGAACATATGACAAAGTGGGTATTCATCAGGTCTCTAGCAACTCATCATCCCAAAGTTAAGGTCTAAGATTCTGACGAAATAGAGAACTAAAGGAATTACTGGGTGAAAGAAACACCCATCAACGCAAGTCAGAGTAGTTGTTAAGCAAGTTTAAGAAGGTTTACCCTTAGGTAGATGTTATTTCCATCTAAGGGATGAATCAACATGAAAATATCAAGCAACACTGCAAGGTAAAATTTCTATTGAACATAATTATCAGTTATCCTCCGGTCATCAACATCTTCAGAAGAGAAAAGGGCATCAACCTTAATTTATTCTTTGATTGATTTTCCTTGGCACTTCTGGTATGCATTTGAAACAAGTCAATAACTTCCAATGCAAATGTAATCAAACTACTTACTCGTGTTTTGATATCCATGCATGCCCATCCCTGGATTCCATCCCATCAAGGTTTCTCCAGCATTCCCCTTCCATGCTGCTTCAAACCCAGGCAGCTCATCTAAAAGCAAAAAGATGGGGACTCATGAAGCACAAAAATAAGCATGAAAATTTGGAAATGTAACATTCATCTCCTTCCAAATTTTGTGATAGTATAGACCTTGATTTAGGTTATGCAGCGTCTGCATGGTACGCACCCTTCCATCAGAATTTAGCCTCCTAGTAAATGAGTGGCCCTGGAAAAAAAAAGTACAGAACAAGATTAGAAGAGATCAAATTCTTATCCCAATCCCTTGAGAGTAAGATATCAGAGAATTCCATTTGAAGAAGTCGGAAAAGCACTTGCCTTATCATGAATACCTCTAGACACTCTGTGAGTTGCCCTGCCGGAACTTGTGTCTGCTTCTTTGCTTTCTTCCACCACCACCTTCACAATAGTCAGCACAGTTGCATATATTAATCACCAGAAAAGATTGCAGATTCGTTTTTTTTTAAGTTTAATTAAATTTACCCCATCACCGCCCATCCTCCTAGTTGTGGAAGATGTGTAATATGTACCATCAATGCCACCGTATCTCATGGTTGAGCTGTGAAAGGTATATTTACTGGTTTGAGGTTTGCCACCAGAAGCGTTACGGAGCTCATTCTGATATTTCTGATGCTCTTCAACTCCAGCTGATAAAAACACAGCTAACATAGTGTTCTAAGAGCAAAATACATTACTAAGCCACAAAACTGTATGCTAAAAGAACAAACCTCTTGATTTCTCAGTTGGATCCTGAACATATACTTCCTTGCCAGATCTGAGAATATTTTCAGGACCTTCTTCATGCTCCTTGGAAGTTTCATCAACATCTTCAGCATCATCAGACATCTCTTCAATTATTGGACCGGAAGGTCTATGCTGCTGCAAAGGCTGATCCTCCAGAAATTCAAAATTACTTCCATCTATATAAGGGTTTCTATGTGGACCAAATATGCTGTTCTCAAAAATGCTTGGGCCCATGATGTTTCTGAAGGGGTGAGTGGAAAAAGGATCAGTGAAAAAAGGGTCATCAAATGGACCTCTGCCACCAAAGAAACTTGATGACAAGCTCCTTGCTCGAGCAAATCCCCTATAGCTTGGAAATGAGTCCAGCAAACCAAAAAAATCATCCCTCCCACCTGTGCTGTTATCCATTGCCTGGTGAACCCTTTGACAAATAAGAGTGCAAACCAATATAACAATGATAGTGTAACAGAAATGAATGGAAAAATAGCCTTTCAAATATAAAACTAAATGTATAAATGCACTAAATTGAAAAAAGCAGAATTGCTAATGATGAATAAATACAAGAAGTTGCTCTAACACCTTGTGGCTGACAATGACCACTCGATATTTTGAAAGTATAATATGAAGGGACTTTAAATTTGGATGTTCTACACAAGAGCATAATTCTTAAAAGCACCTCTCACATTTAGAGAAGGATGTAAAATAGGGCATAAATCCTTAGAATGACCTAAGGAATTACATTGCATGCAGAAATGAAGAATATCATCGAAATTTACAGTCTGAACATAGCCCGATTCCACAGAACCAACCCAAATCTTATCAGCATGTTTCTTGGTAACATCCATTTCAACAAGAATACGAGCCATAGACGGACGGGAACCGGACGCAGTAGCCATATCCGACTTAAGTGGGCGACCAAACAGAGAACCTAATCTGAAAAGAATCCTACGAGAAAATAGATGAGGCCTAAGGAGGGGGAAAGAAACCCAGATAGGCACGATAGGAGAATCCACCTCAACATCCAAATTGGGAGACCATTTCACTACTTTCATATAGCAATTTTGAACAAAATAAGATCTATGTGAAAAAATCCGGCAATAATCAAAATCATTCACCAGTTTAATCAAAACATTCCGGTGATTAAGCACAGTGACCGAAAAATCCCCTAACAACTTTAAATTGAAGCAAAATTTCTGAATAGCATCGACCGAAGGTCGTCTACCTGGAAAACGACCAACCAAAGAAAATTCAAAGGGTGCAACTAGCGACCGGACCTCTTCCTCAGAAATTAACAAAGCCGGCAAGCCACGATGAGAAGACACACTTAACTCAGAGAAGGAAGACGAAGAAATACCAGATAAAGCCCTTAAACGAAAGAGGCGTAGAAACCCCAGTTAAAAATCTGGGATTACGAAGGCGAGCAGACGCCATAAGGTAAAAAACAAATACTTGAAAATCAAAGGAGAAGAAAACCCTCAAATGATCTGTAGATACGGGTGCCTGTTGATTGCACATCAAAACAACTAATTTTTGCTAAAATCAAAAGTTTTAAATATGTTAATTTTTTTTTTTTAACCTCATCCAAAGTTTTATATTAGTGAACCATACCCTACAACATCTACATCACCAAAATTCAAAAAATTCAATTAGTAGTCCTTAGAGGATAGAAACAACAAATTATTAAAGTATTAGATGTTTAATAAAAAAAGTACAAGAATTCATAAGTTATGTAAGTTTTGATGTAGAATTACTTACTCTATGATTTATGATGTAAACCAAACATAAGACGTGAAAAACAATGCAAAAATTACACAAATTGTGAAACTCAAACTATTAATCCAAAATAACTTTTGATTATTATTTATGAAAACCAAAATAATCATAGAAATTATTTTGGATGAAAGCTATGTAGTTCCTACAATAAATTAATGAGTAGAATTAAGCATCATGACATCTACAATAATTGGAACTTCATGAAATCAATAGAAACTCTAGATTATAATAAATAAATTTAATTAAATACAATCTCACTTTGAAAAAAATTACTCAAATTGCAACAAATTTAACTAAATATAATCTAACTTCCAAACAAATTTAAAAAGAACATTAAAAAAAAGGATGGGGGAAGGAAAAAAGATAATATATATAACAAATGATAATATATAGAATGGATGTATATGTAGGAACTTTTAGCTATGACTGCATCCATACTTTCGACGAGGCAACTTCATGAGCTACATGTCCTACTCCAACTTGATAACAAATTCATGGGGTGGGGTCACCAATTACATATATGTAGGAACTTCAATAACAAGGGAATGAATCTCATATATCACTATCGTGGCTTCTGCATTGTTGAATCAACATAACATCAACAACTTGATAGGAACCAAAGGAGAAAAAGGAAGCGAGAATCCCTAAATTCCTCCAGCCTCTTTGGGTGGCTCATAACAGCTACTTCAGTAGGTTAATTAAGTTCTTAAAAGTAGAGCTAAATCTTAGGCTATGGAACAAAATGATTTTAAGTGAGCCTACATCAACTCAAAATATTTTCATGCACCGGCTATAGCTAGAACTTGCTAAAAAAATAATCAAATCAATTTCAACAAGTCAGCATTCAAGTAATTTTCAAGTTTCAAATACAACTATCACCCCTAGGGTGCCAATCCATGCAATATTTATTTAACTTGATATTTTCACAACACAAAGGATGTTGATTGGGTATGAGACCAAGCATGAGTAAATAGAGTAGAAATGCCCCATGCAAAAATTCACATATGTATTTTCTTTCATAATGAGTAGTTGCACCTATTGGCTTAAAATGATAGATGGGAGATTATTGTATGACCTAATTGAGTATAAGACTACAAAGGTTGTTCATTGGGTATGAGACCAAACATGAGAATGAAGAAAGAAGAAAAACCCCGTGCAAAAATTCACATATGGTATTTTGTATCATAATTAATAAGTAGTTGCACTTATTGGCTTATAATGATGGATGGGATTAGTGTATGACCTTATTGTGAAGGTCATTAATAATCCACAATAGTTTGACATTAAGATAGAATATTTTCTAAGAAAATTGTCTGTACAACAAGAAGAATATGTTGCTAGCATAATTCATAATAGAATACGCTGAAGAGAAAATTAACCACAAGATAGTGATGGGCCGGTTGAACCGGCCCCGCCTGGACCCGTGCGGGTCTACAGGCGGAAGAGGGGGGGGCGGTGAACCGGCTGGACCAAAGGAGGGACCCCCCACTTAAGTGAGGGTATTTTGGGGATGGGAGGATCTTTTTGAAAGGGTATGAGGGGAGCTATTAGGGTTTAGTTTTGGCATTATGGAAAGTGTACTCTCTTTCTAGTTTTTTCTTCCTCTAGTCTTCTCTTGTGCTTTTCTAGGGTTTTCTTTTGGGAGATCTTGTCCTTCTCGAAGTGGACAAACTTATCTTGTTTTCTCTTAGCTTGCTAATGCAAAGGTTCTCATTTTTCTTCTCTATCCTTTTTGTGATTATTTCTCATTTGGTGTTGGTGGAGAAAGTTCACTCTCTTGGAGGGGAAATTAGGGCAAACCCTAATTTGTGAAACCTAAGGCGTATCAAGTTGGTATCAGAGCTCTTGATCCTAGAAGGCATGGCGTCAAAGAAAGTAGAAGCTTTGGAGGGAGAGATGGGCCAATTGAAAGAGGAGGTAGGTGAGAAACTTTCGTCGATGGAGGGAAAATTTTCATCCTTGGAGGAAAGATTTGGAGGAATGGAAGAGATGATCCGGAAATTGTTAGAAGCTCAAGTTGTCCCATCAAACCCTAAGGAAAAAGGGAAATCTCCGGTGACGAACCAAAACCCTAACCCTAATTTTCCAATTAGGGAAGAGGGAGTAAATCAAAGCGAAGATGGCATACAAGGGCAATGGCCAAGGGAAGGAGGAGAAGGGTCGGGAGTAGGTGGCCCTTGGGGAATGACCGGTGGTCAAGGGGGCCGGCCATACATGGGCTCGGGGGGGCCCCACGGCACACGTGATGGGTGGCCGAATCAGATGGGTGGATTTCCGGAAGGAAATCGTGCCACATGGGAGCAAGGAGGAAGAAGGGAAGACTACGGCATGGGCTATGGAGAGCCAAGAGAACCCTCATGGAGGGGGCCTCAAAATCCTTACCTGGGGGAGAGAAGGGGAAGGCCACAAGGGGAGGGCTTTACTCAGGGGACTTGGGGAGATGGGAGAACTTTTCACCGAGCTGACAACCGCATGAGGAAATTGAAGATCCCTATTTTTGAAGGGGAGGATGCTTATGGATGGATCTACAGGGTGGAGCGCTACTTTGCAGTGAATGGTGTCACAGAAGAGGAGAAGTTGATGGCAGTCCCGGTATGTTTGGAGGGGAAGGCATTGGCCTGGTTTCAATGGCTTGAAGGGAGACAACATGTTAGAAGCTGGGAGGAGTTCAAAGACCTTCTACTGCACAGATTCAGGGTGTCCAGCGAGGGCACACACTATGAGCAGTTGGTGGCTCTAGTGCAGGAGGGCACAGTGGCAGAGTATAGAGAGCACTTTGAGCTACTGTCAGGCAGATTGAGAGGAATTCCGGATGACCTTCTAGAGGGGAGTTTCATGAAGGGGCTGAAGCCTCACATCAGAGCAGCCATCAGAGTAGTGGCTCCACATGGGTTAGTAAGGATCATGGAGACGGCACAGCTGGTAGAGGACAAGCTGAAGGTGGAACCACCGAGGAGATCAGGGGTGTCTTACCCCACTTACCGACCACCACTCATGGTTGGAGGCCCAAGGGCGACGACCATCCTTCCTCCTAGAGAGATAGCCAAAGAGAAACCCACTACGGCAGTGAACCAAGGAGGGTTCAAAAGGTTGACTGATTCAGAGTTGAAGGAAAAAAGGGCCAAGGGCCTCTGCTATCGATGTGATGAGAAGTTTACACCGGGGCATAGGTGTAAGGAGAAGACCCTACATGTGATCCTAGTGGGGGATTCAGAGGAGGAGGAAGGGGATGCAGGAGCAACTGAGGAGGAGGGCGAGGAGGAAGAGCATCCTCATTTGGCTATGGTGGAGGTTTCACTCAACTCCATAGCTGGATTGACATCACATTCCACCATGAAGCTAGAAGGAGAGATTGCAGGTTGCAAGGTGATGGTACTGATTGATAGTGGAGCCACTCACAACTTCATAGCTTGCAGATTGGTGGATAGGGTGGGGCTACTGGTGACCCAAGGGAGAGGTGTCGGCGTTATGTTGGGCACGGGGAAGAAGGAGCGCTGTAGCGGGCAGTGTAAGGGAGTGACCCTTACATTGCAAGGGGAGGAAATAGTGCAGGATTTTCTACTGTTAGATTTGGGAAGCACTGACGTGATACTGGGGATGCAGTGGCTCCAATCCTTGGGAGAGATGAAGGTAAACTGGAAGAAGTTATACATGGAGTATGGAAAGGGAAGCAGGAGAGTGACACTACAGGGAGATCCCAGCTTATGCAGAACCAGAGTGGCCTTAAAGTCCATCTTCAGGACTTTGAGAGATGAAGGAGAGGGCTATCTGATAGAGCTACAACAAGTAGATGGGGAGACCGAAGGGGAATCAGAAATCATATCGGAGGTGGTTCAGGATCTTCTACAGCAACACTCCACAGTGTTTCAGATGCCTAAAGGGCTACCCCCTGTCAGATCTAGAGAGCATAGTATTGTGTTGAAGGCCGGGGTGGCACCCATCAGTGTGCGACCCTACAGATATCCCATGCTCAGAAAGAAGAGATTGAGAGGTTAGTAGCAGAGATGTTGGAGGCTCAGGTGATCCAGCCCAGTGTGAGCCCATTTTCCAGCCCGGTACTCTTAGTGAAGAAGAAAGATGGTAGTTGGAGATTCTGTGTAGACTACCGAGCCCTCAACAAGGAAACTGTGCTGGACAAGTTTCCTATTCCTGTAGTTGACGAGCTTTTGGATGAACTTGGGGGAGCCACCATCTTCTCCAAGTTGGACTTGAAATCTGGTTATCACCAGATTAGGATGAGGGCTGAAGACATTCAGAAGACGGCGTTTCGGACACACGAAGGTCATTATGAGTTTTTAGTGATGCCATTCGGGCTCACTAACGCTCCCTCCACCTTTCAAGCTCTGATGAATCAGGTCTTCCAGCCCTACTTGAGGAGGTTTGTTTTAGTTTTTTTTGATGATATTTTGGTGTATAGCAAGTCTCTGCAGGACCATCTCACCCACCTTGGGGTGGTACTCACTACCTTAAGGGAGCATCAGTTATATGCCAACCACAAGAAATGTTCTTTCGCTCAGAAGGAGGTGGAGTATCTGGGACATATCATTTCAGAGAGTGGGGTAGCTGCTGACCCCACCAAGATAGAGGCCATGGTGAAGTGGCCTACACCAAAATCCCTTAAAGGTCTACGGGGATTTTTGGGACTTACTGGCTACTACAGGAGGTTTATCAAGGGCTATGGTTCCATTGCAGGCCCTTTGACTGATCAGCTAAAGAAAGACAACTTCCAGTGGGGAGAGAAAGCAGAGGAAGCCATGAAGACTCTGAAGGAAGCCATGACGAGTGCCCCAGTTTTGGCTCTTCCAGATTTCACTCAGCAATTTGTGGTTGAGACTGACGCTTCAGGAGTGGGCTTGGGAGCAGTGCTCATGCAGAATCATAGGCCGATCGCTTTCTTCAGCAGGATCTTAGCACCTAGAGCGAGGTTGAAGTCAGTTTATGAGCGGGAACTGATGGCCATTGTGTTAGCCATTCAAAAATGGCGGCCTTATCTATTGGGGCAACGATTCATAGTACGTACTGATCAGAGGAGCCTCAAGTACTTACTAGAGCAGAGATTGGTGGCGGAGGAACATCAGAGGTGGCTAGCAAAACTTTTGGGGTACGAGTTTGAGATTCAGTATAAGCCGGAGCTCAAAACAAGGCGGCAGATGCTCTTTCCCGTGTGGAGTGCTCACAGCTGATGGCACTATCTGTTCCACGATTGGTTGATTGGGGTGAACTGGTAAAGGAAAATCAACATACCGAGGAGTTAGAGAGAATCCGGGCGGCTATCCAGAAGGGAGAAGGGGGGTTCAAAGGGTATCACCTAGAGAACTCTCTTTTATTATACAAAGGGAGGTTAGTACTACACCGTGACTCAGCATTTGTCCCCATTCTTCTACGGGAGTATCACAATAGCCGTATTGGTGGACATTCGGGAGTGGAGAAGACCTATCGGCGGGTGAAAGCCGAATTCTTCTGGAAAGGGTTAAGAGGAGATGTCGAAGACATGGTGAGCAAATGTGATATTTGTCAACGGAACAAGTATCAAGCTTGTGCCCCTAGTGGTTTGCTGCAGCCCTTGGTGCTTCCAAACAAGATTTGGGAGGAAGTCACCATGGATTTCATTGAGGGGTTACCCAAGTCGGAAGGATATACGGTTATCATGGTGGTAGTTGACCGTCTGAGCAAGTATAGCCATTTCATTCCACTACGGCATCCTTTTTCAGCTCCTACTGTAGCATCTACTTTCATCAGAGAGGTGGTTCGATTGCATGGGGTCCCCACTTCTATTGTCTCGGATAGGGACAAAGTCTTCTTGAGTTCATTTTGGAAAGAGATCTTCAAGATGCAGGGCACATTCTTGAAGCGGAGTACAGCATACCACCCACAGACAGATGGACAGTCCGAGGTGGTGAACCGGAGCGTGGAAACTTACTTGAGATGCTTCGTTGGGGAGAGGCCTAAGCAGTGGGTCAAATGGTTGCCATGGGCAGAATATTGGTACAACACTTGTTACCATACCGCCTCTCAGCTCACACCTTTCAAGATTCTTTATGGAAGAGATCCACCACTGTTGGTGAATTATCAGAAGGGGACGACCCCGGTATATTTAGTGGATCAATACTTGGAGGAGAGGGATAGGGTGTTGGGAGAGTTGAGGGAACACCTATTGCGGGCCCAACAGATCATGAAGACCAAGGCGGATGCTCACCGCAAGGATGTGACATTTGAGGTTGGAGAGATGGTATACTTGAAGCTAAGGCCTTACAGGCAGAAGACCTTAGCTAGCAGAAGGAGTGAAAAGCTCTCTCCACGATACTATGGGCCTTTCGAGATCGAAAGGAAAGTTGGGATGGTGGCCTACCGTCTCAAGTTGCCCCCTCATTCCTCCATTCACCCTGTATTCCATGCATCGCTATTGAAGAAGAGCATAGGGGATCATACTGTGGTCATTCCTACTATACCCCAGGGCCTCACAGAAGATGTGCAATTCTTACTAGAGCCACTACATGTGAAGGAAGTGAGGAAGAATGATCAAGGCAAAAGGGAGATTCTCATCGAGTGGAAGGACTTACCGACACATGAGGCTACTTGGGAGATATACGAAACCATGCAGGCGCAGTTTCCAGACTTCAACCTTGAGGACAAGGTTGATCTCCTAGAGGGCGGTATTGATGGGCCGGTTGAACCGGCCCCGCCTGGACCCGTGCGGGTCTACAGGCGGAAGGGGGGGGGCGGTGGACCGGCTGGACCAAAGGAGGGACCCCCCACTTAAGTGAGGGTATTTTGGGGATGGGAGGATCTTTTTGAAAGGGTATGAGGGGAGCTATTAGGGTTTAGTTTTGGCATTATGGAAAGTGTACTCTCTTTCTAGTTTTTTCTTCCTCTAGTCTTCTCTTGTGCTTTTCTAGGGTTTTCTTTTGGGAGATCTTGTCCTTCTCGAAGTGGACAAACTTATCTTGTTTTCTCTTAGCTTGCTAATGCAAAGGTTCTCATTTTTCTTCTCTATCCTTTTTGTGATTATTTCTCATTTGGTGTTGGTGGAGAAAGTTCACTCTCTTGGAGGGGAAATTAGGGCAAACCCTAATTTGTGAAACCTAAGGCGTATCAGATAGCACCAAGGGAGAAGTTATCCCTTGTTTTAGCACAATAATAGTGTTATAATAGTTTAAATTGGAAAATGAAATTGCAAATTTGCAATGAAACTTCATAGAAGGTATTGCGGGGGTATGAGAAAAGAAGGGACTCTAATAATCCTGGTCTACAAGGTGAACAATGAAGTTAGGTTTCTTGACTTGTTCTTGGAATTGTTGCATTTTCTTCATGTGTAAGGTTAAATCAGTACTTGGTCCAACTATAGCAAGCCTAATTGATGCCAAAAGAAATCTATGTCCTAAACCTAGTAACTCTACAAAATAATGTTAGAAATGGATGTTGGCTACAAGCCAATCATTGTTAAGCTATACATGTTTTATCTTTTTTTAATACAAAATATGCTAAATCTACAACAACAACATCAAGCCTTTGTCCCACTACGTGGGATCGGCTACATGAATCCTTTTTCTCCATTTTGTCATGTTAAAACTCAAATTCTCGTTTAAATCTAATAAAGAAAAAATGATTTCTAATATTTCCTAACCAAGTCATTTTAGGTCTATCTCTACCTTTCTTAACGTAAGTCAAATCTAATATATCTACTTTCCTAACTGGGTCATCAAAAGGCCGTTGTTTTATGTGACCAAATCATCTAAGGCAACTCTCTCTAATCTTATCTTCCACTGGAGGCGCTACTCCAACCTTTTCATGTATATGCTCATTTAGTATTCTATATCTAAAGGTAAAGCCACTCATCCACCTGAGCATCCTCATCTCCGCAATAGTTAACTTAGTAAGATGCTTCTCTTTTCATGGCCAAAATTCGACATCATAAAGCATTGCAGGTCTCACCACCAACTTATAGAATTTTTCCTTAAGTTTTTTTTTTTTTTTTGGGGGGGGGGGGGGGGGTGGACTTTTCTATCACACAACAAGCCCGATGCATACCTCCACTTCAACCATCCAACTTAAATTTTGCTGATAATATCCCCATCTATTTCACCATCACTCTGACTCAGAATAATAGATCCAAGATATCTAAAACATGTACTCTTATTAATGAATTGATCGCCCAAAGTTACAATCCTCTCACTAGATCTATTATTACTAAAATTACACTCCAAATATTCAGTTTTAGATATACTCAAGCAAAAACCTTTAGACTCTAAGGCATGGTTTAAAATTGCGCAATATGAGGCTCGCCATTGCGCAATTCCTGTAAAAAACGCCTCGATGCTTACGCCTTGAGTTTTTTTTATGAGGCTTGCGCCTCAACTTGGTTGAGGCCCGCCTTGCCTCACTGGCATGAGGCTTACGCCTCACGCTATATATATTAAAACTTACATAAATCTTGAAGTAAATGCCCGACATTGGACTCTATAGGAGAGTAGGAAGGGGAGAGAGCAGTTCATCATAATGATGATTCAAATGAAGAACCCCTTAGTGATGACAGTGTTGATGACTTATGAGTTCTTATGTGATATGTCATTGCTATTTGTTTTTGGAAATTGGAATTATATGTTAATGAAAAGAATACTGGGATTTGAGAAAGATAGAATTTTGAGTTGAACTATATTTAATGTTGTCTTATTATTGGGATATTTTGATTTCACTTCATATCTTATGCTTTTTTATGTTTTATATTATTCACTCATTAGTATATAAAAAATTTATCATTTTATGTTTACGCAATCTTTTGATTTTGAGGCTTACGCCTCAAAACACCTTGAGGCTTACGCCTCGCCTCACGAATGAAAAACGCCTCAATACCCGAATACGCAATTTTAAACATTGCTCTAAGGTTGACCTCCATAATTCAAGTTTACTTTCAACTCCCTCTCTAGTTTTATCACAAGAAGAATATCATCAGCAAAAATCATACACCAAGGTACATCCTCTTACAAATGTCTAATGAGAATATCCAATACTAAAGAAAAAAGATATGGGTTTAAGGCTGGTCCTTGATGTAATCCAACCGAAATAAGAAAACACTTGGTAAAACCACCTTGTGTTTAAACACAAGTAATAGCTCTTGCATAAATATCTTTAATGATTTGAATATAATCATTATTAATTTCATTCTTTTCAAGAACTCTCCATAGCACTTCTCTTGGAACTTTATCATATATGCTTTCTCTAAATCAATAAATATAATATGTATATCATCCTTATTCTCTCTATATTTCTCCATCAAACCTCTCAAAAAATGTATTGCTTCCATAGTAAACCTACCCGGCATGAATCCAAATTGATTTTGAGAAACATTAGTATCATGCTGCCACCTATGATCCATAGCTCGCTCTCATAGTTTTAAAGTATGACACATTAATTTAATTCTTCTATAATTCGCATATCTTGTGCATCACATTTATCCTTAAAAATAAGAATTAACATGCTCATTCTCCACTCATTTGACATCTTTTTATTCTTCAAAACAATATTAAAAAGTTTAGTAAGCCAAAAAATTCCTTAATCTCCTAAGCATTTCCACACCTTTATTGGAATACCATCAAGTCCAACAACTTTTCCACACTTCATTTTCTTTAAAGCCTCTCTAACTTCGTTTTACTAATATGCCGCTAAAAACATAAATCTTTATTTTCATTTAAGATGTTAAGGTCACTAAAGTCAATCGTATTTCATATTCTTTATTAAAAAGTTTAGCAAAATATCTCATCCGCCCGACAAGACCTTTCAATGTGGAAAATTGAAAAGTAGGTCTATGCCTCCAGAGCTAAATGGAATGGGCTGGTCATTAGGTCCAAAGTTGTATGCCACTGTTTTGGTGCTGATAGATTCACTACTTCAGCATCGTTATCAAACATTGCAGGCTTAGCATCTATTTGTCGTATATAACTTTGCTTCCGCTTTCTCACACCACAAGTTTGAATATTATTTTTTAAGAAAAGTATTTTTTGATCTTCATCCTTAATACATTTCACTTAAACTAAATCCTTACTACTCATATATTTTTGTTTGACTAATTTATAAATATATCTTTCTCCCTCCTTAATATCTAATTTATTATATAAATCATTAAAAGCTAAAATTTTTGCATTGTATATTATTATCATAGATTCCTTACATGCCTCTTTATATCTTTCCCAATTATAAAAAATTTTACAACTAAACTAATTTTTATAATAAATCTTCTTATTTTTTATCTTTTCTTGCATATTTGAATTACACCACAAATTGTTTTTACTATTAAGAGCTTTTTCCTTTGATATTCCGAACCCATCTTTTGCAATATTCTTAGTAACACTAGCCACTTTATCCCACATAAAATTAGCATCCTCATGCATAAACAAAATCCTAAAATATGCTAAATCTACACCAAAAAAATTAGCATAAATCATTATTAAGTTATACATGTAAACATTTCTTATTAGCAACTTTTATACATATAAAATATCAAGATCAATCTTGATTAAAAAAGTGAACTTGACTATAAATTAATAGAGAAAAGATAACTATCTCACTAGAATAGGGATCTATTATAATTATATGTGAAAGAGTGACCTATGCTAGCCTAGTGATCATGGTGAGCAACTATTGGCATGCATTTGACTCATGGGGTTACATGGGTGAGAAACTCATAGACTATATATGACCAAAAATAATGGCAACTTTCACCGTTATTAGCTTCATTTACTCAATTTTTTTTTTTTTTTTGTGAATACAAAATAACGCAATCAATAACACCATTTAATGTTCAAAAATAAAGTCAGACCCGCTAGAAGTAGGAAAACAGGCGAGTTAATTAAAGAGCATATAATAGTCTATAATTAAATGAAGAACAAAGAAATAAGCCCTAATGTTCAATTTTAGATGTTATTGAACTAATATTTAAGCTTAACATTTGGGTCCTTCATGTCCTACATCTTCAATAAGTGCCAAAGGTTTGCAGAAGAAAATATATGACTACCACACAATGGCATGATCATAATTTTTTAAGGTTAAAGGACCAATAAAAAACGCAATGATACCCATGGAAGAGTAAGCTCGGCATTCACATGAGATACAAAATATGTAAATACTTTAATTTGGATACAAAATATATCTATACTTTCATTTAGATGAATACATCTGATGTGGGTCGTCTCTCATATAAAGAGAAGTGTGCATGGGACTGAAAGAGATGTGAATAATCATAACGTGAAATGGTAAATAAAAAGTTAGATCTTTGCATGTGAATCATTAAACATAAACCATTAGCTTAATCTTCTAAGTTAAATAGGTAAACCTTGTGCAAATGAACGAGAAAAGGATTGAGGCGACCTACTTCCTAAATACTTAAATTTAGTCAATTACAAGCCAAACTGCAAATATGACTGTCTTTAACGATTTTATATTTATTCAGCAGCCAATTTTTCACCAACTTCAAGCATTTCCCCATCTCATTTTAAGCATTTAATATAATCTTGCAATGAATCTCTTCCAATAAAACCACCAATACACAAACATAGATAATTATTGATGTGGGGAGATCGTCGTTGGATCATTGGAAGAAGATGATACTTGAAGGATTTCCAAAAACAAGAGACAAACCAAACACAAAAGCTTCAATTCATATAATATTCATCAATTTAATCCCATTCCTCTTACACATTCCATATACATAATACTTAAGTAAGGAAAACCTAGAGAATCCTAGAAGATTCTAGAAAACTTGTAATAAACTAAATAAAATAACCTAAGAAACATTTTAAGCTAAAATGCTCCGCATCATTCTCCCCTTACATCAAAAGAACTTGACTCTGTCAAGGCGCATTAGATAAGGAGATAGATGTATAAACATAAGTTATCCTCATGGATCAAAGATTTTACGTCTTCGATGCATAATTGCATGCTCATTCATCAGTCAAATGAATTCCTTTCGATTTTCACAAATTTGCAAACCTCCATCGATAGAAATAACAATATATTTGACCATTGGAATGAATTCTTTACCCCAACTAGAATCACATGTTAAGCTCTTGATTCCATCCACAAACTTTAGTACCATTTGAGGCGGCTGGTTACTGCTGAACTCACCAATCAAGGCATTCCATGAGAAAAGATTATTCTCAGTCAATTTATCAAATAGCTTACAAGCTGATTCTAAGCAACCTTTGGCATTACACCACATAAGGGAGTTCTCTATGCCATCTTGTGAGAGCATGAATGATGACATCCCCACGCCTGCATTGTTAATTAAAATATTTAAAGGAAGATTTAGAGAATTGAAATCTGCTGCAATTTTACTCACATAAGCCATTGAACGGAGGTTTAATTCCAAGGCATCAACTTTAGCAAATGGGATCTCCTTCAGAATCATTTCCTTCACATTATTAAGAAGAAACATTTCTGACCTCTAGGATGACATGAACGCCTCGCAAAGTAACATACGAGCTGTTTCTGTGCCAATACCACTTGAAGCTCCTTGGAGTATGGCACTCCAAAGCGAGATGTTTGGGCATTCAATTCAATGAAAGAGGATATCTAGCCGCTGTCTCATTTTCTTGGCGATCATCCATTGTGAGTATACCAAGTCCCAAAAATGGGTAAATAAATTAGGAAGATGGGAGAAATCCATCACGTGAAGGGTGGACAATTTGAAAACCAGATCAGATCTAAGTTTTGAAAGGTGGTGAGTGACGAGTATGGAATCGATCCGACAGGGAGGTACAGTGGTATGTTCGATCTGCAGCTGGAGAGGGTTAACATCTATTACGAGGCATCTTATGGAAGATTCGTTCCTAGGGTGGTTTTGATGGATCTGGAGCCTGGAACAATGGGCAACATGAGGACGGCACTATGTGATCAGATCATCCGCCCTGTCAACTTCATATTTAGGGAATTATGGTACATGGAAGAGCAGAACACAGTATTCTGGCGAGGACGATGGCATTACAGGATCGGAGTGGAAGCGACATCAAAAATGGAGTGGGAGTGGGAGTGGGCATGGAATTGAGATCATGAACTCGTCCCGATTTCGATCACATTCCCAATTACGGTCATGATGATTTGAGCTTTTCTCACGAAGGCCCTTCGACACCATAGAGACCTTGGCTTTGATTTAAAAAATATGCGATTTTGCTTGTTTTAAGATATCATTATTGAATCTGTTGCAGAGGTACCGATCGCTGGTGGCAATGACCAGGGTGAGCTTGCGAACAGGGTAGGATTGCTCAGCAAACTCGAAGAAAGCAATTGTGGGGGCAAATGATGGATATGGATAAGACATTAGCGAAGAAGAATCACGGGAGAAAGCTGAGGTGGGGGAGGATTTGGGTCGTGGCACACCGTGCGGGAGCAGAGAAGGTCTGGTAAGTGCGGAATCGATCTTTGCGAGCATGTGTGACTAAATGGTCGAAGATAGTTCGATTACCGATGTGCATACTCGTTCTAAAGAACGATTGAAATCAGCAAATAAATCATCAATCCGATCAAATGATGCTTCCACTTGAGCCACGTGAAGGGCTTCACAACGTCTGTCACGGTGGACAGCCCTTCTTCTTTGGCGGTTATCTACGTGAGGATAGTGGGGAGGCAGATCTCGCCATTGGAGCGGAAGTTGGAGCAGAGGATAGTCGTCTCCTTCGGCGTCGATCGCCCATCTACTTCAGCGTTGATCATCGTCGACCACCCATCTCCTTCAGCAGCAATCTTCGTCGACCGCCTATCGTATTTGACGTTGATTTTTATCGACCACCCATTTTCTTCACCTTCGATCATCGTCAACAGCCCACCTTCTGCAGTCCATCGTTCTTCACAAGCTTCGAGCTCTAAAACCAACTGATGTGGGTAGATCGTCCTTATATCGTTGGAAGGAAATGATGCTTGAAGTATTTCCAAGAACAAGAGGACAAACCAAGATCAAAGGCTTCAATTCATATAATATTCATCAATTGTATCACATTCCTCTTACACATTCCATGTATATAATACTTTAGCAGGGAAAACCTATAGAATCCTAAAAGATTCTAGAAAATTTGTAACAAACTAAATAAAATAACTTAAGAAACATTTTAAGCTAAAATGCTACGCATCAATTATGCCAACTGATTTTTTTTAAATTTACAGAAAAAAAAATAAATTTGTTTTTGCCAACTGATTTTTTTTTCTCAAAGTAGAGATGTACACACTCAAAGTGCACATGCAAAAAAGGTCACTGGAGCGCATGATTCCACAAAAACATTGTAATTTCACAGGATGAAACATCCTTTCACAACTACTTAATTGATTAATTAGAGGCATTACAATTGTCTGAATTTGGCCTAAACTAAAAAAAACATCTTATATGCAATATAACCAAAATAGTATCACAATCCATGCCTCAATAGGCTTGATTTCCTACCGTGTGCTTGGAAACATAACCAATGTTTGCACCATAACAATACTGGCTAATCCCTTGCAAGAAGCACGGACTAATATATTTTCGAACACGTAAGAAAGCACATTAAGCAGACCGACTCAGCAACAATATATTCAACAAAAATCTGCAATTCTACCCAGAAACCTAGAATTCACGGAACATAAAATATAAAATTTCATTTATTTCTTGTGAAGGACGAAAAAAAAAAGGAAATAAAGACAAATACGTTCCCCAAGAACCTTAACCAAATGTAGATGTAAACAAAAGAGAAGAACAGACGAACGAAACATTAGTAAACAGGGATTCAATTAGCAACAACAATCGTCAGGTATACAATATAGCAATACATATAAAAAAAAAAGATACAATCATCAATTACGAACTACAAGAGAAAATGATTGAGATCGGAAAAGGCGCACCAGAAGTTGCGAGAGCGAATATTGCCAGAAGACAAAGAATTACCTCGGGGAGTAGAAAAGGCGTACCGACTTAAGGGTTAGGGTTGCGCGGCAATCCGAAGAGAAAAGAGCACCGAGAGGAGCGAAACACAGAAGATTTTGGACCGCCAATACCGGAGCTAATGCCGCCTACGGCTTTTATAGGGTAATCGAAGGAGCAACAGAAAAACAGCGATGACGTGTCACGGAATGTTCTAGGGGCAGGAAGCGAACTCTGGAAGTTTTTTTTTTATTGTGATAAAATGGTTATTAATTTTTTTAGATTTATTTTTTTTAAATACGTAATTAATATTTTAATTAAATTTTTATACATTATATTTATTATTAAATAAAGCAATCGCTTATTGAATAAAGATTAATATCTATAGCTAAATTTTTTCCATGGACGATCAAAATTTGAGGTCAATATTATTTTTGACAAATATAGTAAAATTTATTTTAAACATTTTGGTATCTAACTTTATCTATATATTTAATGCTTCCCTGTCCAACATTATTATTGAATTCAATTTTATCGTTATGTGATACTCATACCGATAAAAAGAGAGATATGATAGAAGTTTTATACCTTTATTGCTCAAAAGTAGGGCAAATTATTAGGTCCGGTCATCTGACCTAGAAATAGGTCTAGACATTCAATAAAAATTTACCACGTGGATTGCGCTTTGACTGTACTTTGACTGTGCTTTAGGTGCGCTTTATGTGCGCTTTGACTGCACTTTAACTGCACTTTACCTGCGTTTTACCTGCACTTTACCTACGAATTACCTGCGCTTTTAACTACGCTTTTTTGAGTAAAAGTGCAGTCCACCTGGCAAATTTTTAGTGGATGTCTGGACCTAAAAATAGGTCCAGTGACCGGACCTAATAATTTGCCCAAAAGTAGAGACCTAAGTCGAGACAAATAAGTTGTTGTATGTTTGTGACCCCTATTTATAGGTGAGAGTAGAGGTAATGTTATATAAAAAAGAATTATACATTAATGACATAATATGACATAATAAAATCCCACCACATAAATGAGATATGTTGATATATTTTGTTTGTTATATGAAAGAATCATAAGAATTTTTCAGATATATGATGAGCCCACATATAGCCACAAATTGGCGTGGTTTGATCCTATTGACCCATGAGAACAATATCTTCTAACTGGTTAAGATAACTCAAGCTTAGCATTAACAATTCATGATATACATTTAGTTTCCAGATTTTTATGTCTCTTTTATATGAAAGCTTAAAGAACGTAAAAATTAATATATCAAAGTTAATCTATATATATATATATATATGAAATTCATGTTGTAGATTACGTACAGAAGGTGACCTTGTTAAGTTTAAATTGTCCATCTACTTGAGGACCTTAGCTTTCCCGTAGGTTTTGTGCCTGAGGGCTTCAACTTGTCTGTGACAAGTAATCTTATCACTTCAAAACTATAGGCCTAAGCCGAGACCACTTCAATGCCAAACTTAAGTTAGGCTTCGTTTGGGACGGCTTTTTTATTACTTTTTAAAACAGAGTTTTAGTACAAAAATAAAAAAATTTGTACTAAAACTCCGTTTTAAAAAGCAGTAAAAAAGCCGTCCCAAACGAAGCCTTAGTCTGCTTTTTCTTTATCTGATTGAGCTTCAATTTGGAAATAAGTTTCTCCAATTTAGACCTAAGTTGTTAATATGACAACTTTTTTGCCTGAAGTTGACTAACTTTAAATTTAAAAGTTGATTCTTAATTTTTTAGATTCAACCTCTTTGAAGGTTTTTTTGTTCATCTATTCTTCTCTCTCTCTCTACTACTTTTTTTTTTTTTTTATAAGAGAGGATCGAGTTTATGAGTTCTAGAATTTAACTTGTCCAAGTACTTTTTTTTTTGGATATTTGACGAATAATTTTTGGGTACCAAATGCATAGAGTACAAAATTCTAACTATTTGGTTCCTTGAGTATAAGTCGAGCTAGCACTCAATATATAAAGGCAAGATGATATAAAAAGAATTACATTAAATGGTAAATACATGAATGACATAATATGATCTAATAAAATATTGTCACATAAAGAATATATGCTAAGTATATCTTGTTAATTACATAAGCTGTGCATTATTAGAGCTTTCAAGTTATAAAATTAGCTTATATCTAACCCAAGATATGAAAAGTATTTTAAAGTGAAGTTGAATTTTTGTTTGAACTGAAGTGCTTCGATGTTGTACTTGGTAGCGCTACAACGCTGTGCTTGAGAGCACAACAGCGTTAAAAATTGTCATCGTGGCAGTAGAGTCTTTGCTCTACAATAATTCTGAATTCAACATGCGGCAATGTGACGTTCTACAATAATTCTGAATTCAACATGCGGCAATGTGACGCTGGGTCGGAGTGTTGCAGCATTAGGCCACTAACAATATTCTTATATAAATTAAATCCTAAAATCCTAAGCTATTTTCCATCAACCGTTGTGGCTTGCTTGGGATGGTGGAAAGGGAGAAGGGAGAGAAAGAGGAGAGAGTGAAGGGAGAGAAAGCTTGTTTTAGCCATCTTCGTTCATTGCTTCAGTACGTTAGAAAAAAATCTTATGATCGTTGTAAGTTACTCAGACCTCATTCTGATTTTCAATGATTTTGGGTTTGACAAATTTCTTCTTTCTTAAATTGATAATAATGCATTTTCTTTTGATTCATACTTTTATAATGTAATTTTTTATATAAAATAGATATGAATTTTATAAACATTTAGATTGTAATATTATTGAATTTTATTGGGTAAAATAAGTTGTAATTTTTTAAAGTTATAAAATAATATACAGATTTTATTCAATTTATATATTTAAGCATTTCATGTTGAATTTCATGTCTGAAACAGAGATTAATACAACTGATATGAAATAATTTAATAATTACATGTAAATAAGGAAAACATATTACTAATATTATAATTAATATAAGTTGACTTTTAAAACATAATACCATGCACTGGAATGTGGGCTGAAGGCCTTTCTTTTAAATAAAAGATTGGTGTTATAACTCTAGTTCTAGTCTATAACCGATTGATCAAATTACACCAACATGTAGAGAGTAAAAACTCTTAAATGATTATTGAAAGCTACATGTGAATTGATTTTAGATAATTAATAATTGTTAGATAAATGTTGATATCCAATTGGTCAATAATTAAGGATAAAATTAAAATTGATGATCAATTAAGCGATGATTAGGATGGAAAGATAAAAACACCACGTTAAAGCTAGATGTCGTGCCTTGCTTTTTATAATTACATTCACATGATAGTACATTGAATTGATTAATAGATTGATTGATATAACATATTGATAGTCAGTTATTAATTAGTATTGATTAGCATTGGGCATATATGTTTTTTTTTTTTTTGCCTTGCATTGAAAACAGATGGTGAGTTTTGGTTATTTGTTGGACTTTGTAAGCTCGTTATGTGGCTTTACTATGATATCAATTAAATATAACGAGCCAACGGATTGAGGCTTAGCAGTGATGTTATTTTGATTTTATTTTAAGTTATTTAAGTTATATGTATACTTTTGTAGCCAATAGTAACTTTTGTATATATATTTTTTAGGACTTAAAATTTTATAGCAAGATGTAAATATTAATAATAGTCATGTAATAATATTTTAATGCTATATATATATATATATATATATATATATATATATATATATATATATATATATATATATATATATATATATATATATATATATATATATATTGAATATAATTAATTAGTTTTGGATGTCAAATTGATCTAGTTGTAAATTAATGAATATTGAATGTTATTAAAAATAAGAAAAGTAAATAAATAAATAAATAAATAAGAAATGATATTCTTCTACTTCAAATCTCGGGTGTGACATTGGTAGTGTTTCATATGATTGACTCATGATATCAAAATCTTTTAGTCAGCTACGATGACTCGAGCTTAGTATTAGCAATTCGGGGTATATATATATATATTGAGGCTTTTTTTGTTTCATAAAAATTAAGGATTCTACTAATTTAAGTTTCGTTTGAAATTTTTGTGCTAAAAAAATTGTTAGGAATTCAGGAAGAGTCTTGAGATCTTTTTGAGTTATTCTTGATTTTCATGCAAGAGAGAGAGGGAGAAGAGAGAAGAGTGCAGAATATGGAAGAGGAAAACTAACAAAATAAAGCTTTATTTAATTTTCCCCAAAACTTTAAACCAACATATCCATTCTATTTACAGGAATTTACAGGAGTGTGATTGCATGTGGATCAATATAATCTAAAACTAGACCAACACCTCATAAAATTGCTTCATAAAATAGTAAAAAAATTATCCCAAATAAAAATTGCTTCATAAAACAGTAAAAAAGTTATCCCAAATAAAACTTTAATTAAAAAAATTAAATTCTTTTAAAAATTCATCCATTCAGGTCATAATTATAAGTTCAAGTGCAAGATGGCAAAAATATTTATTCAAATTTAAAGAAGCAAGTATGATATTCAAATTGAGGTGATTGATCGATATAATTTTGATCTAACAATTTATCATGAGTTGGCAAAATAATATCAACTGATCATGGAAACTTAAAAAAAAAATGAGGTATAAAGCTTAATTTATTTCATTAACAATATGGTTTGTTTTCTTATGTGGATTTGTGCAAGGAAAGAACTGACAAGAGAATTGTGCAAGGAAAGAACAGACAAGATATTGGGCCGATGACAATGGGCTTAGTTGTTAAAGACTCTCAAATGTCTTGTCAAGATTCTGGACCAAAGCTCGCCTACATCAGTTTTGGGGGAAATTTTTAAAAGGATCAAAGTTAATAAATGTATTAGGATTAGGAGCATGAAATTAATTAAATTTAAAAAGGAGCATACCAGCGAACGGTTGTCACGTTTTGTAAGAAAACGCAAAGCAGGATTTCATTTTGTTCAGAAAATGCGATGGAGGATCGTGTTTTCTTAAGAAAATGCGAAGGGGCTTTGCGTTTTGACTGAAAATGCGAAGCACGTTCACGTTTTCTTCATTGCCGAACCCTCACAGGCGAAAATTCAGCCGTAAATGAAGCAGAAAAACTCGGACGTTGCATGTTTTGAGGTCTGGACCCGGCAAGATTGATCACGGGCAACGCAAACCCGTGAATCAATAGTTCATCCGTGAAGCACCATGCAAAGGAATATTTTTTTTTAAATGCTGTATCTTGCCTATAAATAGAGCGGAAATGGAGAATAAAATGGTTGTTTGCTTGAAGTTGAGTTTAAGGGAACGGCTGATTAAAAGAAGATTAGTATATAAAGTTTTTTTAAAGATCTTTGAATATGCCAGTTACAAAAATTTCTGCACATTTTTGAATTATTTTGTATAAGTATCTGCATATTGTTGAAGCTTTTTTAGAAATTTTGTTGAAAATTTGATGTTCAAATATTGTCATGGTAAAATTTGACAGTATTGTTTAAGCAAATAATAATGTTAGAATTGAAATATTTTTATGTTTATGATTGTAATATTGTTTGGACACCACACATAATAATATCTCCGCTTGGTGATTAGTTCAAATGAGAATTTTATAAGTAATAATAAAGAAGATAAGAATATTATTTTATGCTAATTAAAATTTTATTTAAAACAACTTTCTTACTGTTTTATCTTTCCGATTACAACTAAAATTTTAATTGTCTACTACTTTTTCGTTACTTAAAAAAATTGTTATAAAAATTATTTTGTACAACATCTTTTAAGAAATTTATTTTCTACTTTTTTTTTACTTAATAACTCTTATAATTATCTTTATAAAAAATTACAGTGATCTAAAACGGACTCTAAAGAGTTTATTTCGAATGGGTTTATAAAATTAGTTAAAAAATTATAATGAGAGAAAAGTAAATTTTTTGTAGTCAGAGAAAGAGAGAGAGAGAGAGAGAAGTTGAGTTGGATTTAAATATTAGACATTAAATTTTAATATCATAGTTAAATATTAAACTTCTAAATAAATAAAAAATATATTATTTAATTTTAAATCATAATCTGAAATTAACAGTAATTAATAATTTAATTATTTAATTAATAATTTCATTAAATATAGAAACATTAAAATTTAAAAGAATAATTCTATAAAATAAGTGTAAATTATTTTTAAATAGAAAATTATTAATATTATATTGAAGGATGAATTTAATTTGATTCAACTTCAAATTGGCCCTCCATGCCCTCCATGCTTACTTCTATTTGTGATTCAACTTCAAAAGAAAATTAATATAAAATGCAACTAGAATCAATTCAATAATATTTTTCATTTTTCTCTTGTTTATGAAAACATATGTATCTTAGTTTTTTTATTATATTTTTAAATATTTTTATTATATATTTAAAGTAAAAATCTAATAATACTATACACATTTATAGCAAATAAACAAATAACTTTAAATTTCTTTTTCATAAAAAACAAAAAATTGATAGAAAGAGAAACTCACCAGTAACAAATCTAGAGAGAGAGAGAGAGAGAGAGCGATTCATGTGAATACCAAGAATTAATCTTATTTTTGAGTGCAGGGATGTAGCTTCTCTATGCAGCAAAGCGAAATGATTATTATAGTTTTAATTAAGTAAAGATAAGTTATTATAATCAATATTTTTTAATCCCTTTTGTGCTATGAAGAAAACGTGAACGTGCATCACATTTTCAATGAAAACGCAACGCCTCTTCGCATTTTCTATAGAAAACGCGATGCAGGATCGCATTTTCTTCAGAAAATGCGATCCTGCTTTGCGTTTTCTTCAGAAAACATGACCCCTGATCGCATTTCTGCTCCTTTTAAAATTTTATTATTTCCATGCTCCTATTCCTAAAACATTTATCAAATTTGCTCCCTTTAAAAATTTGCCCTCAGTTTTGTTGTAATAGGTTATGATCTTCATTGTCATTTTGGGTGATTCTATCATTGTTCTTATTTTAATTTATCTAGTTGTTTATGTGTTTGTATGATTAAAATTTTATGAAGTTAGATATGTGTCCAGTTCTTTTTTATAATGTGACTAAAGAAGAATCTAAGTAGTAGAAGACAAAGGAAATGATGATTTGTTGTGATTTCAGTTCATTGTATTATCAATCTGTGTTACATTTATTGCCTATCGTACATCTCTATTTATAGTGTTACAAGTGATACATATGTGGCTGATATTTGTTCCTTGTATGTGGCTGAGATTTGTTTCTTGTTTGTACACGTGGACTATCGTGATAGTGTGCACGTGATCTGTTGTAACTCGGCTGAGATCGTTCGATCCTTTTTATCCCCCTTCAAGATGAGGGTTTTCGTAAACCTTCATCTTGGCTCTGAGAAGATGAAATCTTGGAGTGGAGAGATGCTTCATGAAGATGTCCGCAATTTGATCCTGAGTGTTGATCGGTCGAACATGAATGATGTTCGAGTGAATCTGGTGTCTTATAAAGTGATGATTGATCTCAATGTGTTTCGTTCTTGTGTGAAACACTAGGTTATTAGCTTGGGCTATGGTGGAAGTATTATTGCAATGAAGATCTGTCGGATGCAAAATAGGTATTTTAAAGTCTTGTAGTAGTTGTCTTAGCCAAATTATGTCAGTGACTGCCACCGCCAAAGCTCTGTATTCTGCCTCCGTGGATGATCTTGCTACGATATGTTGTTTCTTGACACTCCATGAGATCAGTGTGGTATCGAGAAATGAATAATATCCAGAGGTAGATTTCTTTGTCTCTGTGTCACTTGCTAAGTTAGCATCTGAGTATGAGTTTAGTGTGAGTGGTCCAAGCGAGATTGGTATGCCATAGTCTTATGTGCCTTTGATGTACCTGAGTAGCCTCTTGAGCATATATGCATGATATGGTTGTGGGTTGTGCATGTGTTGACAAAGGAGATTTACATGAAATGATATGTCTGGTCTTGTTATAGTTAGGTATTGAAGAGATCCAATGATTTGTCTGTATATGTGTGGTTCTATTAGAATGGGATCAAGGTTTATTATATGTTGTGGTGGTTTGGTGCATGATGGATTGGAAAGGGGTTTGCATGTGTAAAGTATCGTACTGTGAAGTAAGGATTTTGCGTATTGAGTTTGAGATAGAAAAAGTGAGTTTTGGTGTGTGGTTATTTTGATGAAAAGAAAGTTATTTGCGGTGCTTAAATATTTCATAGAAAAGGTGTTATGCAATTTCAATATGATGCTAGAGAAGAGTGTGAAGTTGTTACCTGTGAGTAAAATGTCATCAACATATGTTAATATGTACACCTGGGAGTCTTCTTGTGAGAGTATTAGTAGTGAGGGATCTGCTTTGTTTGGTTGAAAGCCTATTTGTTGTAGAAATGTTGAGAAGGTTGTAAACCACTTTCTTGATGCCTGTTTTAATCTGTAGATTGCCTTATGAAGAAGGCATACATATTCTGGAGGTTCGTTATCTTTGTAATCTTGGGGTTTTCTCATATATATTGTATACGTTAATTTTCCATATAAAAAAGCGTTAGCCACATCTAATTGTATACTTCCCAATTTTTGTTAAAAGCAATAGTGATTAACATCCAAATGGTTGAAAATTTTGCTACTAGACTGAATGTTTCCAGATAATTGATCCCATATTGTTGTTTATGTCCCTTAGCTACTAGTTGTGCCTTGTATCTGACAATTGAGCCATCAAAATGAAGTTTGGTTTTGTATGTTCATTTGAATCCTAGAATAGGGGTGTTTTCGGTGGTGAAACTAGAGACCAGGTTGCTTGCTGTTATAATGCGAGAAATTCTATTGTCATTTCTTATCTCCAGTGTTAGTATTTGGATGCTTCTTAGTATGTGGTCAGATCTGGGTTGTTTTGGGTCTGAGAATGTTGGTGTAACATTTTTAGTATTATTTTTTGTTTGAGTGAGCCAGTTTTGAACCTTATTATCATTGGTTGTGTGCTATTGATGGTGGTATGGATGTCTGGGTTGTGGAAGAGGTCGGTTGTATTGCTATAGGTGGTGGTTTGAATGACTGGGATGTGGGAGAGTTTATGTTTGTGGTGTTTACTATAGTGGGTATGTGTGGTGTATGTGTATCTGGATGGATGACAAAATGGTTAGTCCGTATAATTGTGGTGGGTTGTGTAATGGGTGTAAGAAGATAAGGGTTATTTGGGAAGGTGGGTCTTGGTGATTCTGGTGTGCTGAGTTTGGCAAAAGGAAAGATGTTTTCATGAAATGTTACGTGTCGTGAGATGGTTATATGGTTGATATTTGGGTTTAGGCATTTGTATCATTTGTGGGATGTCGAATATCCCACAAAGATACATGATTTAGCTCTTGGGGCCAATTTGTGTCTGTTGTGTGGGGGAATCCAGGGGAAGCATTCACAATCAAAAGTTCTTAATATTAAGTAGATATGAGGCAGTGAGAACAACATTTGGTCAGTATGAATATGGCACTGATGTAGTGTTTAACATAGTTCTTGTTGTTTCAATCAGATGTATATGTTTCCTTTTAGCTGTATCGTTCTGTTCTGGAGTGTATGGACATGATATTTGGTGTATGATCCTCTATTTTTGTAAGTAGATTTGCAGTGTTCTGTTTACATATTCTGTTCCCCCATATGGGAATTTTTGTAAGTAGAATTGTACTGCTATTCCAATTTGTATGGTGTTCGTTCCATTGTATGGTATGAGGTCGCCTAATGTGAGATTGTTGATATCATTTGTAAGGTGATATGTGGCACATGAGTCCAGATACCAGTCTGAATTTGGATTGACATTGGTGACTGTAAGAACTGGCTTTTTATGATGAGGAGATGTAATTAATGTTGAATATGTGCCAACAGTTATTGGCTGAATGACCTTTCTTATTGCAAATTTGACACTATTGTGGCTGCGGATTGTTTGATTGAACATTCTGGTAATTAAATCTACCTCTTCCTCTTCTTCCCCTTTCTCTTTGAATACAGTGCAGTATTTTGATCTGGGGGATTATACTGTCGTGTTGCTTCTACATTGAGGTTAATCTCCTCAATGATCAAGAATGCATATAGATCATCGAGATTGATTGTTGTACTATAGTACGAATGGTGCTTTTGAATGACTGATATGCTGGAGGTAAGCCATTCAAGGTGTATAGAATTATATCTTCTTTGTCGATGTTGGCTCTTGCCATTGCTATTTTGTCTACTAGTGTCTTGACTTCATTTAGATATTCAGCCATATTTTGTTGTTTCATTGAAATATTGTGTAATTCATTTTTTAGCTGAATTACTCTTGATCGGTTTGAAGCTTGTAATCTTCTTTCAATAGTATTCCAAATTGCAACATATGATTCTAGGTGAAGAACGTAGGGTAAAATGGCTGAAGATATGGTGGAGCAAAGGGCTGCTGCAAGGTTTTGATCAATCAAAATCCATTCGGTGTATTTTGGATTGATGGCTGTGGATCCGTCACTAGATTGCTGGAGGCGATTTGGTGGTGAGGTATTGGAATCAATAAAACTAATAAATCCATTTGCTCGTAATAGTTTTGTGACTTGGGATTTCTATATGGGGTAGTTATCGTTTGATAAATGGGTCGGTACTATAGTTTTGATATTTGAGATAGCGAATTTCAAGGTTGCAGGTATAATGCAAGAATCTATGCTTGGTTCAGATGCTGAATTTTCAGTTTGAGAGGAAGAAGATTGAGCCATGGAAGGTGACAAGATGACTTACTTCTTTGAACTTGCGTGTGTGTAGAGGATCTTGGCTCTGATACCATAAAGAAAAATCTAAGTAGTAGAAGACAAAGGAAATGATGATTTGTTGTGATTTCAGTTCATTGTATTATCAATCTGTATTGCATTTATTGCATATTATACATCTTTATTTATAGTGTTGCAAGTGATACATATGTGGTTGATATTTTTTCCTTGTATGTGGCTGAGATTTGTTTCTTGTTTGTACACGTGGACTGTTGTGATAGTGTGCACGTGATCTGTTGTAAATCGGCTGAGATTGTTCGGTCCTTTTTAGCAACTCTCTTGATTCTTGTCAAAATTGTATATTTATTCACCTTTTTTTTTGTCAAATTTCATATTATTTCGACAATTAATCTAATGTTGGGAATGAAATAAGTTTTTTTTACTATTAATGCTTTGTTTGAGACAGTTTTTTTATTGTTTTCTAAAGTAAATTTTTAATACAAAATTTATTTGAATTAAAAATTTTTAAGTTAAAAAATTGCTTTAAAAATAGTTAAAAAGTTGTGACAAATGAAACCAAAAAGTAACCTATTTTTGCTAAATATAGTTCGAGGGGTCGTTGTTTTGTATAGAAGGCTATGTTCTAGGTTTTACGTTGAGGTTGGATCATGAAGGTTTTAAGACTTAATGCATGATTTGATTAAGCAAACTGAAATCCACAATCCAGAGCTTTTATAGTTGGAGGTTGCACTTGTTTTAACTGGGATTTTGCTTAGTCCAACTTAAAGGATTTAGGCTTCGTCCAAGACATTTTTTTTATGAAGCTTTTTAGTAAAAAAATTTTTATTAAAAAATTATTTAAGAAAACAATAAGAAAGTAATTCCGAACAAAAAATTTATTGGCCATCTGAAGACCAACAGGCCTCTGATTGGTGCCAACTTGGATTGCAGTCATTTAGTCTTGCTTGAAATCGCTGGACTTTTTAGTAGAATTTTTTATTAAAAATTTATTTTAGAGAGTAATAAAAAAATTTTATTTGAGAAGATTTTTTTATTATTTTCTTAAAATAGCTTCTCAATATAAAAATTTATAGTTCATACAATTTTTATATAAAATATTATTTTAGAAAGTAATAAAAAATTATTTCAAAGGGAAACAGAAAATGTCAATAATAATTTTAATAACAGAGGTGTAACGTTTCCTAAATGAAGGTTGCTGGTCGTTCTGTAAACGTGTATAGTTTTTGAATATTTGAAATTTTAAATAAAAAAATACTTCTCATTTGTTCTTTGGTCAATTTATTGGGTATGGTAGATTTATTTTATTTTATGCCAATTTATTTATTTTTTGTATGTATATATATATAGTACATTTTACTAGGGAGCTATTTGTTTGAGTGTATTTTTAATTCATATATATTTCAAATTTAGTACAAATATATTTAATGTATTTGAAATATTTAATAATTAATTGGTTTATTATTAAATAAATTTAGAAAATATAAGTTTGTATTAGGGTGGAAGAAAAATGAATTGTAAATATTTGCATGCGAGGTATGGCACGCCACATACGTCATAGCTGGAGTATCTGGAGATTCGTTAGAAGCTTTTTCGCGCTTGAAGTTCACGAGATATGGAGGCTTGCTGGCGAGGTTGCTTAGTGGGTTTGTGCTGATACATGATTTCACGACGGTGTCGCAATGGGGGGAGTTTACCTATGGAAAGATATAAAAGTTGCTAGGAAGTTTCACAATATAGTTGAACATATCAATCTCAATGAGCTCAACTCCATTCATTGTATAGTTAAAGTCAATGAAGGCCATTGATATTGTGCTTTGAAAATCCAAAAGTTCATTGTTCTATGTTTACAACCCAAAAATTAATCTATTTTGACATTGATAGAAAAAATATAGCCCAAATATTTTAGTCAAAAATTTTGTTGGAATGAGTCTTAAAATTATATTGAAGAGTGTAATATATTTTTTGAATGATTATTCATTTATTATTCTTCTTCTAAAATAAATTTAATGAGTTTAAAATACATATTGATCAAATTTTTTTCATAATGAACTATCATGAGAGAGAAAGAGAGAATGTATTGTAGAACTTGTGATGAACCTTTTTTTTTTAACATTTAGGTCAATTAAGACAAATCACAAACACACAGGGGCAGAATCAGCCTTAGTTCTCAGAAGGGTCAAGTGACAAACTTATTAAAAAAAATAAAAAAATATATAAGGGTGCAAAAATAATTTATTTTGCACATAATTATTTTTCACAGACTTGTTTGTTAGTGTTATAAAAGTTCAACATAATCGAATGAAAATAGCAGGATGCCAACAAGCTTTTCAATTTTTGGAGGGGCAAATTGAGTGAAACAAAAAGGTCGGCTTGGGGGCAAAAAATAAAATTCGGGGGAGGGGGGATGCGAGACTCCAATCTAGAACCTCTTGATTGATAGTCAAACTCCTAACCAATAGACCAAAATGAATTAGATGATTATGTTGGATTTACTAATACAAACATGTGTTGTATGAGTAATTAAGACTTCAATTTGAAATAAATTTTAATCATTATTTTTCTGTTGCTTTCATTAATTTTTTTAAAAATTATTTTTAAAAGCAATAAAAAGATAGTCTCAATTCTCAAACACGAAATCTAGATGTTGAAATATATATGAAGAATCGAATTGCATAAAGATTCCCCTTAAGTAACGTACCTTGTTCTAGTTGATGAAAAGAGAATGGCCTCATGATGGCATTTGCATTTATGTCCTTTCATTCTTTTAGCTGCATTTGCGTTAAATACAAGGTAAAGCTTTAATAAAATTTAATAGATTTGATGATTTCTTTCCGTGAGCTGATGGTCCCCATTGCACAGAAAGTGCATGAAATTTCCTATTGTTGTCGTCATCCTCAATCCTCAATATATGGAGAAATTATTCTGTTCAAAGTTTTGACGAGAAAAATTATTAGGACTTCAAGTATACACACTGTGTATATAAAAATTTAATACATGCTATATATAAATTTATACACATTGTTAACACTTATATGTCCAAGAGGCGGACCTATGCTTCCTTGATGGTCCACCCTCAAAATTTTAATAAATTAATTTTAGTAATGATATTTTAGATAATTCATCCCCATCCGCAACCCTATTTTGCCTAAATAACATTATAAGAAAATGTTTTTTTGAAAATTCATATAAGTTATATAAGACAGTTGAAACTTATATATTTTATTTAAAATAGAAAATTATACACAATAGCTATAATTTATATAGTTTTATTATTTTAGCATTAACTGTAACAGTTACTATTGCTATAGTTGAAAAAAACATTTTCTGTAATGAGAATTGTCAAATATCAATTGCGGTCTGCGGAGTATGATATATGATGATAGACACAATGACTGTCTAGTGCCTTACATTGAAAGAGATGTGTTCAATTTAATTCTTAATGAAGTTATAATGCAATATTATCAAAAAATATAAAATAGATTGATAAGCTTGTAATTAATTTTCAATTTATCAATTATAATCAAATGTAAATGTTGATTTGAATTATCTATTCATTTTTTTTAAATATTAGTTCATTTATATGAAAATTTTGCTCACTCTTAAATTTGAGGCTGATTTCGTCACTGCATATGTCTAAAAGGTTCTTCCCGTGCAGACACCGTACATAATAATTTCTCCAATATGTGATACATTTGAGCTGTTTTTCTTATTTTTCAATAAAAATTAAAATAAAAATAATATTAAAAAAATGTTTTATTATTGCATGCATATTTACAACTTTGCCTCGTATTTTAATCTCTGCTGCCAACATTCATAATTCCCTTAATTATTTGATAGAATCATAGACTGGACAAAAACTATATGCTTTTGTGCCGCAGAAAAGCAAAATCATGTGATATAAAGCAATATATCCATACAGAATACATCGCGAGTAGGCTCCACCTGAACACTATAAAGATATTCCCCCGTCATGTAACTTTAATTAAATTAACCGGACATGAATCCAAAGTCAAAAAAGGAGATTAATTAGTTCAACAATCTCCTCAGGAGGCTCATTACCACCAAATCTCCGATATGATGCTTAATTATTGCACTAATTAATCCATCTGATCATGACACCCTCTAATTATGTGTATATGGTGGTATGCAATGCATGCCGACATTGTGCTTCTAGACTCATTCACATCTTTCCAATTATAAAGTCTACTTAGTGCTTTCTTATATCATTTACATAAATTTTTTTTCTAAGTATTATACTTTTCTTCTTCTTCTTTTTTTTAATCATTTAAAATTAATTATATGCGTTAACAATATATATTAAAATCACTTAAAATTTATTCAGACGATCTCGTGGTTCATTTACATGCACGTGTGTGTATATATATAATTTTAACAATATATAAATTTGTTGCGGGCGAGAATATGCGCGGCAGTAGAGTAAGAAAATAAAGCGCCTTAGCAATGTACGTATATCTGGCACATAGTTAAGAGAGGGAAAAATATCAAAAATTTTTATGTGGAAAATCGGAAAAGAGAAAAATCAAGGGATGTGAACTAGATGGACAAAATTATAAAGTTTTTGATATAATAACTATTATTAAAACTATATTTAGGAAGCTCAAAAATTAAAGATTTTGCAGAAATAAATTATTATTATTGTTATTCACGTGTGATTGCATTTCAGGTCCTTCGAGAGATTTGCCAAATATATTTTTATGAAATAAAGATGATGTTGAATTGCCTCAAATGACCAAACAAGTCGAAATCAGAAGAAATAATATATAAATTAATCTACTTTTGTGACTTTTTTTATTCGATCTGTGGCCTACATGACGTAGCAATCCATCTAGACTATTGGGCCTTCCACTAATTTTAACAATTCCATTTGAAATTTATGTATTTCATTAAAATTAAGCTTCAAGCCTTCATCCAAAACTTTTAAATTTAATCCAATTTTTATTTATTTTAATAAAAATTGAATTATAGATTTTAAATAGCCTCCAGCTTTCTACCATAGTTCTATTTTAAACTCCATATGCACTAGGGTAGATTTGCGCTCAATTGAGATAATTGTCATCCAAAATTCTATGCTGCTCAGAATTAGGGGTTGTTTGGTTGTAGGATTTGAGCATGATTTAGCCTAAATCCTGCCAAGTAGCAAAATTGACACTTCAAATCTATATAAACATAAATCCAGTTCTTTTGCCCTTTAGCATAAATTTCAAATTTAATGAATCTTGTAGTTTGGGGAATTTACGGGATCTAGATGAAGAACTGTGCGAATGGGAAAAAAGATCATTACATTCACGATAAGCTCCCATCACAACTTCCGATTCGACAGGAACAATGTCATTGTCGAAGGAGGCAAAGAAACTTCCTTGAGTGACTCTTTCAAAATTCTACTTCACACAAAGCACCCAAAATCAAAAAGACAACGAAGAAATGACAACAAGGAAAAGTAGATTCTAGAGGGTCCAACGGCTCTAAGTAGAGCATAGACAAAGGCCAAATAGAGGAGAAATTGTAAATTGCAATGACATAAAAGAATATTGTAATAGCAAATCAAGTGGAGAAGAGATCTAGCCAATTGGATGATAAGTAATTATAGTTGATATTTTGTTCCTCGTGTAAAGATTAGAACTTAAATATTTTTTTATTATTTCATTGATTTAATATTTAATTAAAAGCATATTCAATGAAAGTTGAAATATCATAGAAAAATTATTTTGATCGGTCATGAATCTCAAAGCAAAATCAAGTTGGAAACTTCAAAAATTTAATCTGGGACCATCTTAACTCCGATTTTAGCAAACTTATAGTCGAACTGAATGTCTCGAAAATACGAGCCCAACAACACCAAATTCGACCCAATCCGAACTCAAATGGATCTAGATCAAAGACCTGAAGCATATTTGGAAGGTTCAAATCATAATTTAGATTACCATATAGTTTTCAAACGTGACAAGCTTATAGTCGAATCAAGCGGCTTGACGAGACAAATCCAACAAGCCCAAGATCGTCAAATTTTGATAACATTAAGACATTCAAATGCCTAAAAAACGGTCTACAATCAAGGGATTCAACTTCGCCGTTCATTCAAATCACTCCCAATTTACTCTTGATCTTCCTTTTATTTAGTAATGTCACTATAAATAAACATCTCATTTCTCATGGATGGGGCACCTAAGAAAGAAGAGAAGGAAGATAAGGAAGAGAGTTCTCTTGTCACTAGACTCCCCCGACCATTGTCGAATTTCTTCCTGGCCACCAACTATCGCTGGATCTATGTCTGACTACCAAATGACGCTGAATTCTGCCCGACCACCAACTAATGCCTGATTTCTACTCGGCCACCAACTGACGCCGGACATATACCCGCCCACCGACTAACACTGAACTTACTCTCAATCGTCGACTAATGTCAGACTTCCACTCGATCGTCGACTGTCGCAAGACCTCCACCCTGCTTCCATTGATTATTGGACTTCCACCGGACTACAGTCTTTCTAACTTCTGTCGCCCGCCTATTATGGTCCTTCCGACCCACGTCGCCTGTTGATTATGGTCCTTCTGATCTTCTACGCCAAACAATGCTCCTTCCGACCTCCGTCGCCCGCCGACTATGATTATTATGACCTTCGTCGCTAGACAGCGGTCCTTTTGACCTCCGTCGCCAGCTTACTACGATCCTTTCTAGTTCCGTCGCCAAACAACGGTCTTTTCGACCTTCACCATCCACTGACTTTGGTCCTTCAGACCTCTGTTGTCCATTGACTACAGTCCTTATGATCTCCATCGCCAGACAATGGTCTTTCTGACCTCCGTAGTCCACCGACTACGGTCCTTTCGACCACCTTCACTCGACTACAGTCTTTCCAACCTTTGTTGCCCACATACTATGGTCCTTCCAACCAAAAAAATACATCAATAGTGATTCGTCCTATTCCCCCCATGTAATGCACTCCATATGATGTATATTTGTTGCATCAGGCCAAGGCCTTCCCCCCAAGGAAGGCCCTCATTTTAAATCAACTACAAATACTAATAAATTAGTTCAAATTTGGTCAAGCCCCATGGTTTTTCCCTTATTCAGGATTTTCCACGTAAAAATCTTTGTGTCTCTTATAAATGCTAAACCATCTATTTTATCTTATTGTGTGCTGGATCTTGTACTAAGTTTAGACGTTAAACTATATGTTTCTCTATCGTCGTGAATATTCCTGGACGTAACAAAAGTAATGATGCAACATAATAAAAAAATATATATATATAATAGGTTGAAAAAGTGTGTAAGTATTGTTCAATTCATTAATTATAATTACATATTAGATTTTACTTTGAATCATTTGAATGACTAATTCCACCCTTGCATATGCATAATAATTAAAATTTCATTTAGATAATATTTTCGGTTTCATATCTTAAATATATCATTTAATATTTATAATAATAGAGTTATCAATCTTAGACTTCATTTGAAATGACTTTCTTTCTATTTTTTAAAGCAACTTCTTTGTACAAAAATTTTTAGTTCAAAAAAATTTTACACTAAAAAGAAGCTTTAGAAAATAGCATGAAAGTTGTCTCAAACTAAGCATAAATCTCACTTTAAGAAGAAGTAAGAAATCCATCTAAAACGAAGCCTAAATTATCAAAATTAATATTGTAATAATTTAGATGAAAAATATAATGAAGCAAAATGAAATTAAAACAAAGTCTAGGAAGCTTGAATTCAAAATTTTGTGAAAAGATCCGTATACGATATATTAAGAATGATTACTCGTTTGCATCCTTCTATTGCATCTGAAGCATATTGCAAATTTGATGGAAGAGAGACTCGCATCACGTGGGAAGAATTATTATGCGAGTTAAAAAAAAATCCATTCGTTTAAGTATTATATTATTTATATTAATAATAATGTAGACTAACACAACTAACAATATAGATGCATAAATAATTTATGAGTTATACTCACTCATAATCCCCTGTTATTAGGCACAATTGAATTTCTAACATGTGAAGGAAGCTTGTCTTTAGTGGTGGATTTTGATACAGCTTAATGATTAAATATTTGCAAGTAAGAAAATATGAATATAATATATACAATATATTATACATATAATATTTATAATTAATATATCATCAAACAATTATCTTGATCAGGCATGAATCTCGAGGCAAAATCAAATTGAAAACTTCCGAAATTAAAATTGGGACCATCCAAACTTCGTTTTTAACAAACTTACAGTCGAACTGATCGAGATTCTCTCTTGCCATCAAACTCCTACTCGACTATTGTCTGGACTTTCGTTGGACCACCAACTGATGCTGGATTTCCGTCGGACCACCAACTGACGCTGGATTTCCATCAGACCACCAACTAACGCCCGGACTTCTACCAGACCACTAACTGACACTCGGACTTTTGCCGGACCACTGAATGACGCTGAATTTCTGCCCGGCCACCGATTGACACTGGATTTACACTCAGCCGGTGACTGACGCCGGACTTCCACCCTGATTCAAATTATTTTTGGACTTCCACCCGACGATGGTCGACTACGGTCCTTCTGACCTCCGTCCCCAGACAACGGTCTTTACAACCTCCTTCGCTCGCCGACTAACGATCCTTCAAACCTCCGTCGCCTGACAATTGTCTTTCCGACCTCTATCGCTCGCCAACTATGGTCCTTCCGACCACCCTTACACAACTATGGTATTTTCAACCTTTGTCACCTGCTGACTATGATCCTTCCTACCTTAGTTGCTCGAAAACAGTCTTTACGGCCTCTGTCGCCTTTCGCCTATGGTCCTTCCGACCTCTGTCGTCTGACAACAGTCTTTCCGACCTCCATCGCTCGCTGACAATGGTTCTTCCTACCACCGTCACCCGAATACAATCTTTCCAACCTTCATCGTCAGCCGACTATGGTCCTGCCAACCAAATGAACCTATCAATTCTTATTCTTCCAATTTCCACCATGTAATGCACTTTATATGATGTATATTTGTTACATCAAGCCAAGACTTTCCCTCAAAAGAAGTGACGCATTTGTAATCAACTACAAATACTAGTGGATTCATTCAAACTGGTATAGACCCCATGATTTTTCCCATCTTCAAGGTTTTCCACATAAAAATTTCTTCTCTTATAAATGTTGCACCCTCTCTCTTATATGATTTTGTGTTGGATCTTCGTACAAAGCTAAGACGTAAATTTTATATTTCTTTACCATCACGAATATTCCAGGATGCAACAGTTTGGTGTCGTATGTCACTACAGGAAAACAGCTCATTTCCGGCGTAATTTCCGGCGGATTTAAATTCGTCACAAATTCCGGCGGAGTTCCGACGGATTCTTTTTTACAAATTTCCGACACATTTTTTGACTGGTTTTCCGACGGATTTTTTCTGACAACATTTCCGACGGATTTCCGACGAAAATTAAAAAATTAAGTTATATTTTAATAACTCATTATCAAATTAAATTATAAAAATAACTTAAATTATAATTGAATTATTTAATAACAAAAAATTAAATGATTTAAATTAAAACTTAAATTATAATATTTTTTATAAATATTTATTTTGTTAAATTAAGTTAAATATTTTAATATTTTATTGTTAAATTAAATTATCTAATTTAATAATTAATTATTAAATTAAATTATATTTTTTTATCTTTTAAAAAAAATTACTTTTAAAATAATTTTTACTTTTAATATTTAGATGTTATAAGTTAAATAAAATAAAATATGAAAAAATATCAGGTTTTCTTAATTAGCTATGTGGTAGAGTGCAAACGTTTTTTGTGCGTGCATGATGGAGGCGGGTGTTCGATCCCCGCGGAAGGCACATCACACTCCATGCGGGCGGGCTCAGCTGGTGCGGAACTGGTTCACGCGCGAGAGCGAATCGCGGATCCAGGCTTGGCTGGCTGGGCGGAGCGGAACGGCGGGTTCACGTGGCCTGTTGTTGGCCGGAGATGATCGCTGATCCAAGCTAGCTGGTGGGCGGGAGCGGAACAGGGGTTCACGAGGGTGGAGCGGTGGCGGCTGGGCTGCGGGTATTATTTTTTTTATTTTTTTTTTCTTAAAATTCCGGCGTAAAAATTATCCGACGGAAATATTTTTCCAGCGGAAAATCCGTCGGAAATATTTCCGTCGGATTATTTTGCGTCGGAAAACATTTATCGACGCGCGCTAAACCGGCGGACAAAAATCCGCCGGAAATCCGCCGGAAAGTAAGAAATTCCATCGGATTTTTCGTGTTACCGGCGGATATGGTCCGCCGGTAATAGCGTGTTTTCCTGTAGTGTGTGGGAATGTGGTTCTTGAATGGGAGACAATTTTTGCTCCAACCTCAAAAGATCGTTCATGTTAACTTCCTGACATCAACTATTACTACATCAATTTCATAGGGAATTAAATGCGGAGTGGGGGGCAACTTGGTGAAGAAGATTCCCCTAACTCTTTCAATATCCAAGATAATATCCAAGACGATATCTCGGGATCGATCATAAAGCTTTTAGCAAACGCAACAATGCTTCCTATGCTAATTTCATAATCATCTTTAAAAAACACGTCAGTCTTCCCTAGACCCTTAATTAAAACAGTTAAAATAACCCCAATTTTTTAACATACATATAATAACCAGGCAAGCTTCAATTTAGCATATCAATTTTCTTAATTAGGATTCCAAAATCTAAGAGAAAAAGAAAGAAAGAGACCCTTACAAAAATTAAAAAAGAATTCATAAATATGGCGGCCTACTGTCCACTCTGTTAGTTTGAGATTGTAAAATTATGTTGAAAGCACAAAAATTTTTCAAAAAAAAAAGTATATACATAAATATAAGCGGCCTCAAAATGTAAGTAAAACCTTATAGTTTATGTATAATTTGAAATAGTTTATTTAAAAAATACAAAAACTATCGAATAATAATAATAATAATAATAATAATAATAATAATAATAATATATTAAGTATTTGAGAAGTTTGGATATAATTAATAAGTTACAGAAAATTTTCTTGATCAAAATCGAATCTCAATAGTACATCAAAATTAAAAACTACAAAAATAAAAATATGGATTATTTGAATATTGATTTCAATTGTTTCATGGTTAAATTGAATGTCTTGACGAGACGAACTCAATCATATCAAAAATGTCGAATCTAACTACAAATGAGTCTAAATCAAGCGTTTGAAGAGTAGTTGAAAACTTTATGATGCTAATTGAAAGACCAAATATTTCCTACTTACAATCAAAACAAATGTCTCCATGAGAGGAATCAAATGAGACTAAGGCTTCGTTTGGGATGAATTTCTTAATGCTTCTTAAAACGTTTTTTTAGTACAAAAAGTTAAAACTTTTGTACTAGAAAGCTGCTTGAAGAAGCATTAAAAAAGCCGTCCCAAACAAAGCCTAACAGCTTTTTTATTGCATCTTAAAGCAGCTTTCTAGTACAAACATTTTAATTTTTGTACTAGAAAGCTGCTTTAAGAAGCAGTAAAAAAGCCATCCCAATGGAAGCCTAGGGCTTCATTTGGGATGGCTTTATTACTCGTTCTTAAAACAACTTTTTAGTATAAAAATTAAAAATTTTATATAAAAAAGTTGTTTTAAGAAAAAATAAGAAAGTTGTTCCAAACGAAACCTAAAATTACTCAATCCCAAGATTTCCAAGATGCTCAAATATTGAGAAAATGGTCTATAATTAAAGTAATCAACATAGGGTATTTGAATCAGTATTTTAAGATTTTGACTAAAATCATCAAAAAAACTCATTTTAAAAATTATAAATATATCAAATTCTCCATATGAAAGGAACATGTTCTTGAAATTAGAGAGAATTTTGACTTTAAACAAAAATTTTGATGGATTCAAATATTCTAGCATATAACAATTAATAATTAAATTAAAAAATTAAAAAATTAAATTTAGAAGAGCATAATTCATTAAAAAAAACTATATAAGAGAATCTGTTTACAATTATTTAAGGAATTAATGAATGACATAAGTGCACTTAAAATAATTTAAATATTTTATTGTACAAATTCAAATAAAGAAGATGCAATTCCATCTCATAAATATGCTTCAAATTTTCAAATAATGAGTGTTGTGACATGACGGTTGAGGGCATTCGTGTCTCCCTCATTGTCTCGCATTTGAGTCGATCAACCTGTCCAAAAAATAATGATACCAATATATATTTTAAGATATTTATCTTTTTGAAACAATATTATACTCTTTCAATTTCTGTGCTTAATTTATTTGTTTTAGATTTTTTACCATTTTTGGAAAGCAATGATTTTTATAAAAAAAATAAACTTTAATTTTTCTCATTAAGTACTTGCACCTTATTATTTTATATTTTAGCATATAAATTATCTTATAAAAACATATTACAAATTTATAAAAAAACATGATATATTTATTTGATATTTTCCATCTAAAGCTTAAAGTTTCATTTGGGGCAACTTTCTTAATGTTTGTTAAAGCAATTTTTAATCATAAAAAATAAAATTTTTATATTAAAATTTATTTTAAAAAATAAAAAAAAATCACCCCAAATAAAACCTACGTTTTTACCTTATTTGTTTATGGTATTTTCTCCAAAAATAGTACAAGTAATAGGTTGTAATAAATAAAATAACTAAATAAAAATTCCATTTCAATAATACAGGACGGGTTGCAGAGCAATTATACGAAGTCAAAATCTGCAACATAGGGAGAAAAAGTCAAGAAAGTTAACAGGAAGAAAGAAAAGTGGTCTGCTGCTGTTTGCAAGAGAAAAAAAGGGGGGAAAGTGATCCTTCCGAGTGGTTTGAGATTCTCTTCAAAAGTAGCCGTGTCTTGCGATGCAAATAATCAGCATCTTTCTTTCATCTTCTCTCTTTCCTTCTCACTTTCATCTTTTTACATTAAAATAATTCCAACGGTTGCAGGTAAAAATACAGTCTTTCTTCACACGAATCATGAGATAAAAGCATTTTAAAGGTGCAAAAAAAAAAACACTCTTTCTTCTCATGAATCATGCAAAGAAAATTATTACATAAGTAGTTTTTTGTTGAAGCAATTAATTTTCTTGAAAATAATTTGAAAGTTACTATAAAAATCTTATGATTGAGCCTTTGTTTGAGACGATTTTCTTACTGTTTTTCTTAAAGCAGTTTTCTAGTATAAAAAATTTTAATTTTTAAACTAGAAAATAATTTTAAGAAGTAATAAAAAAGTCGTCTCAAATGAAGCCTGAATCAATCTAAAATCTAAATTGTGATTTGTTACTTTTTTTTAAAAATATTACTCGTATGCATCTACATAATGATACTCTCTAAAATAAGGCCAGGCTTCGTTTGGGACGGCCTTTTTACTGCTTCTTGAAGCAGTTTTTTAGTGCAAAATTTTAATTTTGTACCCTAAAGTTGCTTCAAGAAGAAAAAAAAAGTTGTCCCAAACAAAGCCTAAATTATGCTCAAAGAGTTAAGGTTTGTTTGAGATAACTTTCTTTCAACTTTTTAAAGCAAAATTTTAATATTTTTATATATAAAAAATTACTTTAAAAAGTAGTAAGAAAGCTGTCACATACGAAACCTTAATAAAATTTGAAGAAAATCACATATTTGATTCAAAGATAATACCATTAATTTCACACCAAAATAGTGAAATAAGAATAAAAAAAAAACATGAAACGAGAATTGGTGATTTTTTTTATTAGATTTAAATAATGCTATGCTTTAAAATAAAATCATTATATTGAAAAATACTTAGATATTTTTAGAGTTAAATATTACCGTTTATTTTTAACTAAATTCTGTAAATTGGCCTATAAAATTCATGAATTTTAAAAATAAAAACTTAAAGCATCCAAATGGGCACTTATTATCACATGCAATTCATTGTGTAGAATATCTACTGAATATATGCTCTGAAAAAAAAAATAATTAGTTGGTAAGCAGTCAGTATTACCAGTACTTGGATCTCGTTGCCGACAGGAGACACTCTCTCCACTCAGTGGCAAACAGGTAATAATGACAATATTGAAGGGTAGTATCATTTCATTTCAAACTGACCTCTTTTTCTAAACCGGCCTTCAACAAAATCAAATTTCATTTCTTATATATAAATTATTATTATTATTATTATTATTATTATTTAATAAATTTAATTGTTATCTTTCAAGTAAGAGCACAATTGGGAGAGTTGAATGATTCATTTGGGACAGCTTTTAGACTATTTTTTAAAATAATATTTTAATATAAAAATTTTTTGAACTAGAAATTTTTGTATTAAAAATTTTCTTTTAAAAAAAATAAAAAAATATCCCAAATAAACTGAAATCTCGCAATTATGAAATATTATATTGTTCAAAAATATTTTGATATGTCAAAAGTATAAGAGAAAACATAAGGATCTTTAAAAATAAAATTTAAATTTATTTTCATCATTCTACTTTATCAAAAAATTATCAAAAAAACTTTATCAAAAATGTTTTTAAGAATAATTTTTTATCGACTAAAAAATCATATTTAATATGTGAAATAAATACTAATTTTTTGTGCTGATTAATTTAATCAAAAAAAATTAAAGTTATAATTAATACTTAATTTTATTATTTATTCATTTTAAATTTATGATTTAATACACATATCAAATAATAACATAATCATAAACACTCATCCATTTATGATGATTGTTGTGACTGTGATATGGAAAATGCACAGATTTTCCTGTAATTGCACAGTACAATAAAGTTTTTTTCTTGTAGACAGTACAATAAGGTTTTTTCTTGTAGACAGTACAATAAAGTACATATTTTTAAAATAATTTAATAAAAATAATATGTTACATTATTTAAAAATAATAATAATTTTAAGTTCTGCCATATATTACTGAAAATATACAAAATTTTTCCTGCCCGAACGTCTGTGGAAATTAAATGGGCACTATTTAATAATATTATATTAATAATGCTTTATATTTTTACGTATAAAATAAAATCACAACATGCACATAAACCTACGTGAAAAGATTCTCACGTACGTACGGTTTTGAAATCTTGATAAAAATATGAAAGGAAATAAATTTAATCATATTTCTATACATAAATTAAAATATTATTATATCAGATTTATAAAAATATATAAATTAAAATCTTATTATATCACAACTTGCTAATATATAATATTTTATTATCTCAAGCACATAAAAATATATATATCAGAATGTATATTAAAAATTGATTTAATGATATTTTTATGTGATTTAAAGATTAAAATTAGTATATAAGAATTTTATGATATATATGTATATCTTTTAAATAAAAATAAATATTAAAAAAATCTCAAGCTCAATGTTTCTATGACAAGTGGAATGCAGTCAAATTTGCTAATTGCTGCATTGCTCTATCAGTTTATTAAGCTAGATTCTTTTTTATTAGCAAATTAATTAGAGTTGTCAGGCTCTTATATTTAATTTCAGTCTCACAAAAAGTTGCTTGATTTGCTTATATCTGTTATAATATTTAAAGGTATTAGCATATATGCATTATCCAACAAGCGTATAATCACTGAAATCCGAACAAATAAGCCAACTTTGAAGAGAGAGAGAGAGAGAGAGAGAGAGAGAGAGAGAGAGAGAGAGAGAGAGAGAGAGAGAGAGAGAGAGAGAGAGAGAGAGAGAGAGATCTTACAAAGAACTAGCCCTCATGTATTCATCTAATTTGATCTATACTATAAAATTGAAACAATCATTAAATCAGGAAAAATAATTGAGATTGAGAAATTCTAGTTTCATGAAAATTTAATCTAAGCGGACACCAAACAACGTCAGGAGACCAAACAATCATTAAATCAGGAAAAATAATTGAGATTGAGAAATTCTAGTTTCATGAAAATTTAATCTAAGCGGACACCAAACAACGTCAGGAGACCAAGCAGAACGTGTCACGTCATTTTGTGTACTGGGTGATGTGACGCATTCTGATTGGTCTCCGAACCGTCTGGCATCTCTACAAAATAATTTCTCTAGTTTCACACAGTTATAAGACATCTATCATGCAGCTCATCTTGATCTGTTGGTTGTGAGCTTTTACTAAAAATCAAGAGATTTTAGATTCGAAGATTGCGTAAGTGATGTGTGTGAGTTTAGTTTAATTAGCTTAAAAGCCCAAAAAAAAGCTACTTGAAGTTTGAAAAAGGATTTATTTAAAAAAAACTATTTCTAATAATAAAGGAGGAATTTTTATATCATATGCAAGGATAAATTGAAAACATGAGGTCAAAACCAACTCTTCCAACACAGATTAATAATTTCTTCTTTGTAAACCCAAAAATTTACATCAATTTTTCATACTACTATTTTTTTAATTTTTACCATTACCAATACAAAAGCCAGAAACTCCAGTAAAGCAAATTAGAGAAGCCTATTCTCCATCCATGCCCTTACCCCCCGACATGAAGCTAATTAGGGCACAGAGATGAACTTGCAGAAACAACTATGGCAAATTCATTTCTACACAAAAAAAAAAAAAATGGATGGTAGCAATAAACAATGCAAACCAAAAGGCAAAGGCAAAAAAGAAACAAATCAAATCAAACCAAACCAAACGAAAATTTACAACGAAGAGGCATCAAAGAAAGTCTCATCAAGTGGATCATCTTCTCCGTTTCCAAAGAGCTCGGAATCCTTCTCCTCCTCATTTGAGAAATCTTTCCTCTCCAATTTGGATTGTGCTGAGACAAAAACCACCTTGAGTGCTCTTTCCATGCCTGGCTTCGACCAGCCCTGCTTGGACACCCAACGCAACAGCGAGAGATTGCATCGGAAGCCAAATGCCGTGGCGTGCAAGAAGATGAGTCTCACGGCAACCTTCGCAAGTGATCCAAACCCCTCGCTCAGGCAAGTCTCCCATACAAGCCGGCTGCTTTGCGGGTTAGCAATTCTCATCTTTCCTGTCGCCGGATCGATCTGCTTCACCTGCACAGCTTGGGCGTAGAGAGGATCCATTCCCTCTGATCTCCATTTCATGAGCTCGTTGAGCACAATGTGGGCTTCTTCTCGAGAGGCCAGCCTTGTTATTACTTTTCCTACGTCCTTCTCTTGCTCAGGCGTCAAGTATTCGTAAGGTGGAAGATATTTGCCGCTTGAATCCTTTGATAAATATACAGGGTCGAGTATAAAGGCGGCAGCCCACGCCGGGTGATAGTTCTTCCTGAACCTTTTGTCGAACACCTTGCAGGCGGCTGTTTCTTCGATGCTGTATTTGGCGCACCATTTTTTTAGCTTGAGCCTTAGGTCATCCCAGAGCGGCAGGCATTGCCCGATGAGCGGTCGGGTTGATTCTATGTCACGCATCATGTTGCGGATGAGCTTGACCAGTGAATGCGCGGCTTGTAAATCTTTCCAAAACCCGTTGTTTGAGATCATCTCCGCTAATTCCCTGGCGTCGGGGTCCTCGAGGAAGAGAATTTTGTAAGATTCGTCGCGGACGGCCAATTGTAGCGGGCGAGCGGAGGAGATTATGTCATCGAGCATGGCGAAGATTGGTGAAAAGTTTCCGTGCATGGAAGAGGACGGGGAATGGAGAAGGCGGATTCTGTCGAGCTCGTGTAATTGATATTTGTGGAGTATGGTTCTCGCAGGCGAAATGTCGTTGAAGAAAGAAGCGATTTTCGACGTTCTAGTGGTGACATTGTGGAAGAGTGGAAGGTCGCGGGCAAAGTCATTGAGCAAGCTGCGGAAAGCTTCGAGTTGGCAGGAAAGATTTACCATCCATGGATTCCGGCTCTCCAGATTGCGAAGAGCCTTAGAATGGAATCGGTTGGAGACTATCCCGGCACAGCGGTTTGCGCCGCCAACGCCACCGGAGACGTCGACGACAGTATCCCTAAGCACCTCCTCTGCGTAGCTAAAGTGCACGCGGCCATGGGTGAGGATTGCGCGGCGGAAGACGGTGGTGCCATTGGGGAGATTAACGGTTAGGGAGACGAAGCAGTCGTCGTCAGGCGAAGAGCAGGACTTCCATCCGTCTGCCGCAAGCTGGAAAATTTTCGCTTCCCGGATGCGAGCGTCGGCGTCGGACCGCGCCTCCTCGTACCGAGCGTCCAGGCGGGCGCCGGCGAGCAGCTGGCGAGGGATTGATGGCATGCCGACCTGGCTTAAAAAAGCCTGGAACTTTGGATGTTCAATGGATGAAAACGAAACAGCGCCGGCGCACTCGTAGACCCATTCGGTGAGAAGCGAAACGGCGGAGTCTACTTGGGCTTTAGAAAGAGCAAGGCCAGGTGAAGTTTTAGGGCTCTTGAGCTTCTTGACGCTGTCCTCGAGCAAGGCAAGCGGGCCGAGATCGTCCTTCCCACCGGAGAGCATCAAATGTGGCTGCTGTGGAGGGGTTGAGGAGGAGGAATATACGACGTCGACGGCGTAGGATCGCTTGCGGTTGTTGACTTGGTGAGGGATGGAGGTGATGGGTTTGGGTTGAGAGGTGAAATTGGGGCAAGTGCCGCGCTTGAGATGCTCTGTGGCCGTGCGGGAAGGGTTGGAAGCGGAGAAGAAGGTGTCGCAGAGGGTACAGCGGAGCTTGACGGCGTTAGGGATGCCGGTGTCGGAGGTTTGGATGAGGATGGGTTCCAGGTGAGCCCAGTACCACGCGCCCTTTCCCCTGAGCGCCTTCGAGCGCACCATTAATAACCCTTCGTACCTCTTATGCGCCACTTTCGACGCTAACTCGTCGGCCGACGGCGAGGCGCTCACCGTCGCCATGGAAATTTGCTGTCTAGTGCCCAAGATGATTGTTTTGGTTCCTTCTTCGCGCTTTAATTGCTTTCTATTAAAATTCTGGTATTATTTTCTTCCTGTTTATATATCTATCTCGGAAATTGGAATCTTCCACTATAGCTATGCTATAAATTCGAATGCTCTGCTACACTTGCTTGTTCATGAGAAATCAGCAGACGGCCGGCCCTGCGGCCATCGCCTTCGTCTTCGAGGACGACCTCGGCGATGTATGAAGCAGGGATCGCCTGACATTTAGTAAGAAGAATCCGGTGGAGGTGTCCGGATTTCCACACCGTCCATGCCGAGTTCTGGCAATCCTGATGGAATTCCGGCAGATCGTTCCTGGGTTTTGGGTTTTGTTTGAGTTGGAGAGAGAGCGTGAGAGAGAGAGAGAGAGAGAGAGAGGGACTACAGGAGAAAGGCTGGACTCAATATACTGGCCTTTGGTAGGAAGAGCTTCGTGTATTAATATATGAATATTGGGAAGCGTTCGTATATATATATATATATATTATTTTATTGTATTTTATTATAAATTATTTCATTATAAATTATCTTTCTGCCCTTCTTCTCGCGTCGCTTCATTTCAACATGAGGTCTGATTCGGTGGTGCGTCTTTTATGGGATCGCTTTCAACTGTTCCACATGCGGCGGCAATAAATTATTAACTTATTTGATATTATAAATTATATTATGATCATTTTATAAAATAACATAATATGCGATTATATAAATTAAAATAAAAATTATTTTATTTTAGAAATAAATTACATTCAATTTTGATATATATGATATGATTTTTTTTAATTTCTTAGTTTATTGAAATCAATATTATAAAAGTATCATTATTTAATTAATGCCCAATTTAAATTTCACATATAGTTAAACTATTTGATTATAAACTAATTTATTAAATAAATATAAGTAAACTATTAGAAAATATAGTTTAATTATTAATTATATTATATAATTATTAAACTATGTTATTTAATAATTTAATTTAGACATATATAATTAAAAATTATGAGAATTTTGGAGTGGCAGGAGAGGAAAATTGGCAGATTCTTAAATCCACATCGCTTACTCTCATGCTGACCGTCGGCGAACAGGAAGTGGGCCCGAAAGTACGTCGTTCAAAAAGATTTTTATCAGCAGATGTTTTATGCAAAATCATTAAATATTAATATACAAAGTATAAGAAATTTATGATAAAAATAACAGAAGAATTATTTTTTTAAAATATAGATTTTAATAAATTTTATAAAATATTCAATATTTTGAGCAAATATATTTACACTTGAAATATATTTATTTAAGAATCTCTTTATACATTTTTTTCATGTTGTTTGTTTGTTAAAAAATAGTATTGTTTTTTTAGTAAAAAGTAATATTTAATCAAATCTTAATTATTATAAAACTAACATCTAATTACCGTCACTTATATCTTTCAAATTTAATAGGCTGGTTTCTTTCATGATTATGATTAATTTCATAAATATATGAATTTGAATATTAGAAAAATTTAATAATAACTATATAAATAGGGGGGGGGGGGGGGGGGGAGTGTACATATAATGGGATTTGATGTTAGTATTTAGGCATCAATAGTCTGATGAAAATAAGATGACGAAGGTGATGATTGCTAATGGTGGTTATCTTTGGTGATTGTTGGATATTGCAATATAGTTCTTTTAGCCCTTAGTTCTTAAACCTACTCACATAAAAAGATATCATATTTATAGCTTTCTGAGAGATGCACTTTAATAAATTTGATAGAATGCAAAACACTTCATCAACTGTGTCACAATATTTTAAACTTTCGAATAATACATGTAATCTTTTATAAATATAAGAGTGGGTCATAAAAAAAATCCAATAAACATATCATGCTTCTAAATTATAGTAACATAAGATATTGAGAATAATATGCATGCTCATTTTAAAACATAAGGTAATTCTAAATTAAATATTTTAAACATTATCATCAATATTATGTATATTTCATATCTTTATCATTTTTCGTAAATAATGCAATCATCACATGAGACACCGCCTAAAATAGTATCAATGAAGGTACTCATTTTTCATTTTATTTTTCTATGACATTTTTCATTTAAGTGCATGGATACATTATGTTCCCAGTCAGTAAGTATCAGAAGGGGGTGTGCTCTATCATTTAACATGCACATATAATTATTTTACATAAATCATATCATTTACATAATCCATATAATTTTATATTGATTTATACAATAAACATCATTACATATGATATATGATATTTCTATGATATCAAAATTCAAGTCACCGAGTTCAACACGATCAATTATCTTTAAATAAGAAAATTTATAGAATATTAACAATAAGAAATTAAATAATAACAATATTTTATGCACCATGTGTGTATAAGTAAATATCATTACTTTAAATTAGGACATGAGTACACACATTGATTCAGATGTTTTAAAGTTTCACTCTTAGTCTTTACTCTCATCTCGATATGTTTAACACCTATAAAAAAATTTGCAAATTCTCTTACTTTTTTTTTAAATATTACTTAACATCAAATACTATCTATATATATATATATATATATATATATATATATATATATATATATATATAACTAAAATTAAATGTGATATTTTACTTTCCTTCTCCTCTTATAAATCTATTTATTATTGTTTTTAATTAATTTACAATTATTTCTTATGAATATATTGAACTTTTATAATTAAATTTTTTCATAAATCATTTATTATTTTAATAATTAGCCTTAAAATCTATTATCATGCTAATTTAAATTTAATTTAATTTAATACATTTCTAAATTCTAATTATTACTTTATTATAAATTTATCTATAATATTAATTTAATTATTTAATTACATATTATTCATTATCAAGTTTTAATCTGAAATCTAATTATTCTTTTTATTTTTATTTATATCTATATAATTTACTTTTCTAGTTTTCTTTCTCAAAATCTAACTTTTAAGCTATAAAACCTCCTAATTCAATAATTAACTTGAATAAAATTTTCTAAAATTAATCCTCAATTAAAACTATGTAAATATATATTATATTTTTTAAACTATGTAGAAATTTTTCAATTTACAATTTATAGTTTCTGAGCATTGTAATTTTTTTTTGCAGCTCTTATGATGATATTTTAGTGTATATATTTTGAGTTGTAAGTTGTTTATACATGTTATTTTATTTTATAATTAATGAAGTTAACTCTTACTGCTAAAAAAAAAAAAAAAGGAAATAGCCTTTTTATGAAATGACAAGTCATTATAGTCTTCAGGTGAACCGCAAGTTGGAGGCAGGCAAAAGCGCGCCAGCTACGGATCAGGCTTTGATTTCCTCTTGAGAGCTTATCTTTTTGAACTACAGCTAACTGCTCATGATTTATGCTTTTATTTTTTATTTTTTATTTTTATTTTAATGGTAAATATAAAAGTATATATTTACTAAAAGTGAAATTTAAATTTAAATTTTTTTATTAACCTTTACAACATTTTTTTTTTTTTTTTGGGAAAATACCTTTACAACTTTTCAATTAGATTAGCTTTGCATTTACAAATTAGAAATTTAATTAATTTCTCCAATATAAGCACATGAAATTTATGAAATGATGAGAAACTCACATAAATTTGAGCAAACCCACATAAAATGATATAAAAAAATTTATATTACCCTCATCTCGAAATAAATTTAGGAACTTCAAAATTCATTTTGATCAAAATTTTAATTAAAAAAGATCTTAATGCAATTTTTTTAAGAAAAGTAGATATAGACCTAAAAAGACTTGATTAGAGAATATTAGAAATGATCTTTCCTTATTAGATTTAACAAAAACTTGACTTTTAACAAAACACAATGGAAAAAAATGATTCATGTGACTGACCCCACATAATGGGACAAAGGCTTAATGTTTTGTTTTTTTTTTTGATACAGATATATCTACTCGCTGCTCCATTGAAAGCACTTGACAGCATAACTAATCCCTCAATGAACCTACTAACAACCAATCTCATAAATGCAAAACCTCCAATTATTCTCTCAACTTAAGAGGTCACTATTATTCTAAAAAAACAATTAAAATAACATCCATTTTATGAGAAAAATGAATTTACAGTACAAGCAATTTACACTTACAAGAAAAAAAAAAATTTACTTGTTCATTTTTTGGAGTATATTTTTACCATTCTAATATATTTTATTAAGAAAAATAGTGCAACACAACATTATAGGCTTCATTTGATACTATTTTTTACTGCATTTTCAAATAACTTTAAAAAAAAAAAAATTAGTTCAAAAAATTTTTGTACTAAGTAGATGCCTGTAAGAAAGAAGTTCCAAACAAAGCCTATATTTTCATCTCTAATTTCATATCCATCTATCATAAATTCACTTGAATCATCATCCACATTAGAATTAACCAACAAAAATACTTAGGGAAGACAATAAGAAGCAATTTTGAGTGCAGCTTCAAACATCGAAATACATTCAAATCTGAACTCCTTTCACAGAAATCAAAGCGCATTAGTGTTCTATTACAGAGATTCCACACAAAATAATCCTGAAATTTTTTTGTTTCACAGACTGCAGAAATGGCCTGCTTCAGTTTTCAGCAGAAGAATAATACCAGCCATTGCTTGTAGCCGCTTCATTTGTTCTTTGATGAAAGCATTTCATGCTTCTTGAAAAATTCACGAAATCCGTATGGGCTTATGTCGTAATTAAACTGATAGAAAAGACAAAACAATCTGTGTCAAAATTCAGTGGATTAACTGATGCAGGTGACTCAGAATTCAAATGCTTGATACAGCTAATATGATATATAAAGCTTCGGTTAGGGCGGCTTTTTTAATGCTTTCTAAAGCAGTTCTTTAGTACAAAAATTTATAATTCAAAAAAATTTTATACTAAAAAGTCGTTTTAGAAAACAGTAAGAAAGCTGTCCCAAATGAAACCTAAAAGATTAGAAAACACTTAAATTACACATACCTTAAATTCAAAGTAGTAGAAAGACTGCCTAAAATTTAAATGAATCACTACCTTATCAGCATATTTAGGATATTTAAAAATTCCACATACCATATATTCATATTAGTAGAAAGATTGTAATTGTCATAATTCTTAACAAGACATGTGAATATCATCATACAAATCATGCAAATATTGTGCCAATGAACTAGGCCAAGATTAGATAGTAATTCAACAAAATTTCTAAGCTTTCTATGTTAATAATATGAGCTAATCTCAAAAATGGAATAATAGCATAGACTTAGGCTTTGTTTGGGATGACTTCTTTTATTGTTTTCAAAAATAGCTTTCTAGAACAAAAATTCAATGAAAGCAATGAAAAAGTAATAACCAAAAGCTGATCCAAATGAAGTCTTAATGAAAAATAAATTGTATGCAAATCCAGCCTTATAGCAAGTATCAAATTCCATCAAGATGTATGGTTCTTTATCAGACAATGTAATATATTTCACAAACTTAAAAATTCATAATTTTTACAACTCAATTAAAAACAATTGTTAAACCATGTAATTTAAGCACTTAAAATATTGCTTAACAAGATGAGATATATCAATTGTTTTTTAATATAATATGACAAGTGTCATTTTTGAAGAACTATCTACCGTTACAAATATAGAATTATGCTTCCACAGTGTCCTTGATAAACAACAAAAATTATATTGACACCCTCCCAGAGTTTATATGGCATTCGTAAAAGTATATATAATATTGTATTTTGTTTTCTACCTTTAGTAGACTAACAAGTCTTATATTGTAAGATAATGCTTGCCACCTTATTTTTAAAACTTGGCCAAAAATACCTATCCTTAATCATTACAAGTCTTATATCTCCCAAAAATGACTAGAAACACTTCCAACATATAAATCCAAAATTTTTATAAAAAATTTGTTGATGATGAATTGGGAACACAAAGAAACATGCCCGTAAATAAATAATCATCGCAATTCATAAAGTATTTATTAAGCAAAGAAAAGTTATTATTTAAGTTTTGATAAACGCCAAATTTTTAACAAGTGACATAATCCTCTTTTATCTATGATAAAATTTAAGCATTTCATATAGAAGGGTAAAAATTCTAATCAAAGCATCAACGTTTGCTATTGAATCCAACACAATGTTTGAGGACAAAAACTATTCTTACAGAAATTCAATCCACTTAGCATATCACATCCTAACTTCTTTTGAGAATTCAAATATTTTAAAATTTAATGATCATAGTATGCCACACACTTCAGCTAACAAATACTATCTGTAATATCAAAAGAGCTTGCACAACAACATAAAATTTACTAATATAGTTTAAATATTTGTATTTAGTCTTGTTCAGCTTCTAAATAAAGAATACAATAAGATGCCCTTTTGATTCAACACTACTCCAAACGTATCACAAGAATTCTCAAACACCTCGTTAAAATCAAACAACTTAAAGTATCAAAGCATTTGTAAGTCTCTTTGATTTTAATAAAAGCATGATCAACAAATTTAATCCATTTAAATTCAACCTTCTTTAAATAATTTACAATCAGTCATAATAATATTAAACCCATAAATGAATCATATATAAAAAATACACAAACCATGTAAATGTTGAATATCATAGATAGTAATAGTTTTTGGCCAATCAATAATAACTTCAGTCTTCTCAGAATCCCCATCTTTCGACCCAAAAAAACTTATGAAGGACACATATGAAGTCACAAAATAACATTCTTCAAATGTTACTATAATTTATGAGCATCTGAAAAATATTTCTATGATACATTAAATTAACATATCTTGTCTTACTATTGTTTAAAATATCATTGAAGTAAAAAAAAAAAAAAACTACTAACAAAAAACCACAAGATGTAATTCATTATCTTTATGAAAGAACTAGATTCATAGTTTAAACTAAAAGGTATCACCAACAATTCATATAATTCATTTTGTCTGAATGTAATTTTTTATTCATCATCTTCCATCTGATGCATTCAATGATCATCTTGCATCTCATTATCGATTAAAATATCATTAAAGAAAACAACTTAAAAAATACTAATAAAAGGTCACAATATGTGATCCATTAGTCTCATGTAAGTACTAGTTGCATTTTTTAATCTAAAATGTATCACCAACAATTTACATAATTCATCTTTAGTCTTAAAAGCAATTTTCAATTCATCATTTTCTTTCATTCTAACTTGATATCCACCACTCAAATCAATTTCAAAAATATCACAACAACATTCATCATATCCAACATATCATCTAAATAAGGTATATCAAATGTATTTGGCCATGATTTCAATAATAGCTATATTTTCAATGCACATCCTCCAACTACAATTTTCCTTAGTTAAGCGAAGTAGGAAGAACACAAGGACTTGTAATTTCCCCAACAAAATTTTTCTCAAGTAATCCATTAACTTGTTTCTTAAGTTCAACAAGTTCTACATTATTTATTTTATAATGCATCAATTCATCTAGGAACTAAATCATTAGCATGTTCTACATCCCTCAATGGTAAAAATTTATTAGAAAGCTCATATAGATCATCATTAGCTAGGATAAACATAGGTAGCCAATTCAATCAAAATTATATCTATGTGAGACATTAAAAAAATTTCCATCCAAGCGGCCTTACATGATTATGGATGTGCATCAAGTTTTTCTAAGTAATCCATCAACTTGTTTCTTAAGTTAAATAAGCTTTACATGATTTATTATTAAGTTAAATAAGTTTTACATGATTTATTTCATAATGCATTAATTTAGATAATGATGATGATGAGGACATCGTCAGCAATTTCGACATGTGTGCCATCGGAGACACCGGAGATCGACGGCCACGATCAGGAGTTTTATTTATTTGGTCATGTTATGTAGTAATTTATTTTATTTTCAGTTTTTCCATTTTTACCCTTATGGGTATTTGGTCTCTATTGTAGCCCAAGGGGCATTTTAGTCTTTTATTTCCTTTGTCATTTTGAGGCCTATATATATGGCCATTTCTTATGTAATGAGGGATGGAATATGATGAATGAAAATTTGTTTTAGTTATCTTGTCTTCTTCTTCTTCTTGTGGAGAGCTAGAGAGGAGAACGAGAGCCCAAGGTGAGGGCGAAACGCAATACCCACCAGTCATTGGAAGAGTCCGTGGCTCGTGGTCTATCCCCAACATCCGATCCCCCTTCCTTCTCCCCAACCCGCCGGCCTTAGCTTCACCTTAGCCGCCGGCCACCCCACCACCACCATCCATCCGTGGACCTTTCAACCATCGACCTCATCTCCCTTTCCCCTCGAATTCAAATTTTGAAAATTCAAAATTTGAATTTCAAAATCTTTCCAATTTTGGAATTTCCAAACTAGGAAAGTTTTAAATCTGTTTTCATGACGAAATTCAAATTCAAACGGATTTTGTTTTAATCCTTCCTCAACCTCATGCACCCAATTTGAAAACCATCCACTTGCTCCCACACCAATCCCCTCCCTCTAGAAGCCGCCGGCCACATGCTTGGGTGGAGCCCCATTAATGCCCCATTAGAGCATTGATTCCTCTTGAATTAGGAATTAATTCCAAACAATTTTCCCTCCTAATTTACTTAAAACTGAAATTAAATTTCAGTTTTAAGTTTTCAAACCTCTCCCTCCCTCTCTACAAGCCGCCGGCCTCCCCTCTTAATGGGCCTCATTAATCCCTCATTAAGCCCTTTAATGACATTCAAATTTTGAAATTGATTTCAAATTTCCTTCCCTCCAATCTACACAAATTCTGAAATTAATTTCAGATATGTGTAACTCCCCTCTTCCCCTTTCTTAACCTAATTTTCCTCATCCCCTCCACCCGCCCCCTTCCTTCCCTGTTTGGCCGACCACCTCCTCACTCCCTCTCTTGGGAAATTTCAGCAAGGAAAGGAGAAGACGTCTCCCCTCTCCACTTCAATGTTGAACGGCGGATCATGAGATCCATCTTCCACCAAGTCGTTGGATCCTCATCAGACATCCGCCAACCCCACCGCCTCCGACTACTTTCCCGTGAACAACGACTTTCGGCATCTTCCTCCTAGTGGTGATCTCAATTCTAGTTGCAAAATCTTCTCTCGCCAAGCCTAGTGTAGTCGAGTGAATAATCCCCAAGGTGAAATTTCTCATTATTAAGTTGTGGATTGTTGTGGTAATAGCTTTTGGTGTTGCTACTATTTTTGGTTGTCCAAGAGTTTTGGCTAATCTACATATACTTCTTCGCCTAAGCTAGTCAATAACTACGAATTCTTAATGATTCTCTTGCTATCGCAATAAGTTGTTATCTGTAGTTTCTTTGTCAATCAATTTTAATTCTCTTAAGAAGCTCCTCGCATGTGGTATCACATCAGATGATCTAGAGACAAAATAAATAGCATGCCCTACACCCCTCAATGGTAACAATTTATTAGAAAGTTTCAAGATCATCAGTACCTAGGATAAAATATAAGTAGTCAATTGAATCGAAGTTAGATATATTTAATCTTATATGATTGTGGAAATGCTTCAAATATCAGATTAATGGAATCTAGGGGAGACTTAGATAACAGTCATATAAATATAAATATTGATTATAAGTTAACAAATTTTCTCGCACTGTTTGAAATAAATTTGAAGAAGTATAATTTTCTTTCAATTAGATTCAACCTTTGAGTAGCTATGAAACAACACATTATATTTGAGTAGCTATGAAACAACACATTATATTCAAAGAATTATCAATGAAAATGTCTAAAGAATTACTAATTTCCTCATCAAACTCATGAAAATCATTGAAATTTTAATATTTGCTTAAATTTTAATTCGAGTTAAAAGGAATGTTCGAGGGATGGAACGTTGTGAGGTGTCATCTCTCTCTTGATGTTGAATCTCAAAGTGGACCTAAACTTAAAGAATGGTATTAGGGTCTTCAATGACTTTATAAGGCAACAACAATTCTTCAAATTTATTCGTGCATTCAATAGCAATTCAATTTTGCCACTTTAATCATAAATTCATCCAGTGGCCTCAATATAATATAAGCAAATATTTCTCTTTTAAATTTCTTTCAAATTCAACTCATTTAAATTTGAGCTTGACTCTTAACCAATTAATTTCATTTCACAAATCACACTAATCATTCATCAGATAGAGTCTATCATTCAAATGAATTATATCTAGAAAACACGCAATAAAAGCTTTATGATCAATTCCTCTATCATAGATAAACAATTCCACTTCAACTTAGTTATGCCATCAACTCAATACAAAAACCTATGATTTTCATATAAGTATCATTGTTAAAGATCACAAACTGCCTATATTGAATATTTCCACTTCTCCTACCAATATTAACAGTCAAATGAATTGATTTTTCATTGTCAGTGAATTCCACTTTAAATTTATGTAACATTAAATTGATTGACTTTCAAATTCTAATTTATAAGTTTAAGTAAATTAATATCATCACATCTTTGATTTTTGTTTCCAATAATTAAGTAAATTACTTTTTTCAAAGTTGATAAAATGTGATCACTTTCACTATCTATTAAGTTAAATTGATAAATAGCCCTGCTTCTGAATAACATCTTACATAACATAAAACTCAGATACTAATTTGATAAAAGACAATTCATAATTACATTTTGTAATGCAACTAAGATGATGCACACAATGCTTTCATGCAAGAGAAAGTAGAGGATTTATTAATCACAAGTTAATAATTATACCAACAATTTTCTTTACATGAAAACAATTAATTGTAGAGTTAAAGCTCAATTGACAATGAAATAATCTTAAATATTTGATGCATGGTATGCTTTCATCCAACAGAAAGCAGAAGATTTAGTAATCACAAGTTAATAATTATACCAATAATTTTCTTTACATTGCAAAACAATTATCGACACCATGTAGTGGGATAAAGGCTTGATGTTTTTATTGAAAAACAATTAATTGTAGAATTCAAGCTCAATTGACAATGAAATGATCGTAAATATTTAAAAATTTCAACCAAGAATTTAAGAATTTGAAAACAAATAAAATCAGCATGTAAACAAATAATTTCCGCAAAATTAGACTTCTTGCTATTATTTTTTACCAAATTCGAAAGCATGAAACTAGCCAATAATAAATTATTTAAGAAAATAGACACTATACAAAATTGTCCAAATAAGAAAAATTAAGCCTCACACCGATATAAGGAGGTGACTTCCCCAAAAATTAGATATTCTCACTTATACGGCACTTTTGAAAGAATCGTGTATCCAACTTGAATTTACATGATTTAAACTAGAAATTAAATTATATTCAAGCCCCAAAAGCTCTCACTTGTGTGCCTCCTGTCAGTGTTTATAGATTCATAAGATAGGCTAGGATAGAGTTATCCTTGAGTTAGTCTTCGTTTGGGATGACTTTTTTATTACTTCTTAAAATAGATTTCTAATTTAAAAATTATAATTTTTATACTAAAAAGCTACTTTAAGAAACAGTAAGAAAGCAATCTGATGGGGACATCAGATTTCGACACGTGTACCATCGCCACAGACGCAAATCGACGGCCACGATTCAGAGCCTCTATTTTTGATTTATTTGTATTTTTATTTATGGTTGTATTTCTATTTTTTATAGTTTGCCCCTGTGGGCATTGAGTCACTTATGTAGCCCGGAGGGCATTTGTGTCATTTCAGCTTTATTTTTATCTTGGCCTATTTATAAGAGGCCTCATGCAAAGTATGGGTAGTTGATGAATTATTGAATGAAAAGTTATTTCCACTTGGTGATCTCTTAGTGAGTTCCTTGGAGGAGAAAGATCTCTTTGTGAGTTCTTAGTTTTTCTCAAGATTTCTTTGTGAGATTTGGGGTGGAAGCACTTGAGGTGAGTGGATCCTTGGCTCTTCACAATTCTAATCTTTTCTTTCCCTTGTAGTGAATCCCCCTCCCCATAAGCCTTGCCGCCGCCCCAATTGGGCCACCACCCAAGCCGCCGGCTCCCTGTCAACCACCAACCGCCGGCCTCCTCCCCTCCCCCTTGGCCCCTTCCACTCCTCTAGCCGCCGGCCTCCCTCCTTGGGATTTCAAATTTGAAATTTCAAATTTTCCCAAGAGAAATAAATGACTTTCCTAAAATAACTCATTGATTTTAGGCAATCTTCTTAATTGAATTTCAATTCAAATTTGAAATTCAAATTAATCCAATTGATTGTCCTTATATTAGGAAACTTTCCCCACATAAGAAATCTGAAATTTCAATTCAGATTTTTATTATCTGTGATTAAGTTTGTGGCCCCATTTAATTAATACTCAAGCCCTCTCTCCTCTACATGTGGCCGGCCCCTTAATGGGCTTTCCCCTCTTCCAAAATTACATTAATTGCTCCACAAATTCAGCCCCTAACTCCTCCCAATTGCCGCCCCTCTTTCCCCCCTTGGATTAATTTGAATTTCAAATTAAATCCCTCCCCCAAACTACTAAAATCTGAATTTATTTCAGATTTCCTGCACTTACCTCTTAGCCTCCCACCCTAGCCGATCCCCTTCAAGACCTCAAGCCGGCCAACCCTTTCCCCCTCCAAGCCGCCACCTCCTCTCTCCCTCTTCTTTCTTTTTTGTGCTCCCTCAACTCCCGGAGAGGATGCATGGCGGATCCCGAAGTTGATCACGGCTTCACTTACAACGAACAAGGAGAGATCGATATCTTCCTCTCCCTCTTCTACGAGCCAGATTGGGAGTACGACTTCACTGTAGAGCGATACGTCAATCGTATCGTTTATTGCCTTGCCGGAACCATCGAACTTCAACGACCAAGAACTCCGTAGATTCTTCTTGGACGGCCACCCACTTCCCCTACTCCCGCTTCTTCCCGGGCGACTAGTCCTCTCGGCATCACTTGTGTAATAGTGGTATCTCTAAGCGTGCTTACGATCCTCTTCCGCTAGCCTCCACCTTCAAGAGTTGATTAAAGGACCTCGAGGTGAATGATCTATATTTTAAATGTGAGGCTTTGTTATAGTTGGCTATTTGCATTATCTAAATTCTTGGTTATTAATTTTGCAAGTTCTCGTAATCTCAATTGTCATCTATTGCTATTGCTTTATCTTTCATGCTATTTTCTAAAACCTCTACTTAATTAAACTAGTTTTTATGGGTAGTACGCAAAGTTCATAACCTTTACTAATCTCTTAATTGCAATTCATGTCACCGCATTTAGTTTCACATCACAGTCCCAAATGAAACCTTAGAGTTATATTAATCCCAAATTAATTTTAAAATTTTAAATCAACCAATCAATAATCAATTTAATTTGACTTCCTGTCAACCTGCTCTAACTTTCAAATCCAACGCAGATACGTGCAGCAACTAAAACACTCGGCTGCAAAAATTCCTCTACAATAACCAAAATCCTGCTACAGTTACTAGCTCCCGTGCCCGTACAATAACAGCAAATATGACAACAGACAGCACAAACTTTTCAGGAATATTTCCAAAACCACCAAAAGTTACCAAACCCAAAACATGCTATCTACTCACCAAACGCCAACAATACGACAAACATGGTCAAAAGAAGTATGAATGACTCATCAAGCGAGCAGACCAGTGGAATTTTCATAAAGTAATTAAAATCAATAATGACAACTAATGATGCGGCGTTACTATTGATTGCTTTACAAATAAAACAATATTTCCATTTTTAAATGTTATAATAGTTATCCTATATAGCACTTATAATATGACGTTACCTGAACTTTTTTTTTTGGGACATTTAGGCCATCTAAGACAAATTCACACGCACAATGCATACACAAAGACTCGAACCCAGGACCTCTTAGTTGGAAGCCTAAGCTCTCAACCAACAGGCCAAGTTGAGCTGTGTCGTTACCTGAACCATAAAACAAAACTATAATTTTATAAATGCATGGTGTCCCATTGGCAATAATAGGAGAAATTATTCTGTACGGATGCTGAACGCGGCTCTACATCCGGAGATCAACCAGAATGAGCCATGCCAGCAGTTTGGTCTCTGGACGACATTCGGCATCGGCACAAAATAATTTCTCCAATAATATATGGTAGTTTAACCAACACAATTTTTACTAGGAAAAAAACCAGTTTTCTCTCAACATGAGAATAAATTTGGGAAAAAGAAAATTTATAGCCTTACAGGAAGAACCTTGACCGAATACTTTGTTATGTTGGCATCTGCAACTTTTGCTTGATTAGCTGCCTGATAAGAACAACTGAAAATTAGAATAACAAATATGTAAACAAAGCACACAAAATAATTTCGGGTTAAAATAAACCACCTGTTAAAAGAATTTCAAGGAACCCAGATAAAATCAATGTAGAAGCTTTTCCAAATAGCTTATTGAAATAGAGCACGGCGTGTGTGCATGCATGAGAGAGAGAGAGAGAGAGAGAGAGAGAGAGAGAGAGAGAAAGAGAAGTGACTGGAAGTACACAGAACTCAACACCCAATCAAGTGACTGTCATTATTACGAAATTTTGCAGCAATAGCAAATTAACTAAATTCTACTGATGGACGATTATAAAATGAATAAAAGAAATAAACTGTGGTTGAAGATAAGAGAAGAGGTCAAGCAGAATGAGGGAGGAGAACACAAGTGGAAAACTGAAAATAGGAGGGCATCATTATTTTCTATTTCTTAACTGACGAGTAAAGGCAATTCTTAGATTCATGAGAGCAGGCCAAGAAATAGGTTCCCGCCTGAAGTTGAAGGTAGTACTTTTGATTCAAGTTCTTAATAAATCCAATGGGTGGACCAAGCCTACCTAGACAAACTCTCAAAACTCTTAATAAGTAGCATTGGAGTTGGTAGCTCTTAAATTTTATTCAAGTTCGAAGCTTTTAAATAAGTTGTAATGGAGTTGGCAAGCTATAGTCAGGTATACTTGGCTTGTAATAAAGCATACAAGAAGAAAACCAATGATCTCCTATTTAGTTCCAGTATGTCATTTCCAGTTGCGTGTCAATCAAACTTAGACTCAACTATATGGGACTATATCAAGTTGAGCCAAAAAATTAGTAAACTAAATCAATGGGTGGACCAAGCCTACCTAGACAAATGTTTCTTTAAAATGATTGGCAAAGCGAACCTTTTCTGAGCAACGAGCAGGCTAAAAGGTTTTGTTTGGGACAGCTTTCTTATTGCTTTTTAAATCAACTTCTGATTTAAGAAGTAGTAAAAAAGCTGTCCCAAACGAACCTTAAGAGAGACCAACTTTTTCCAAAAGCATGGTTTACAAAAAGGTAATCTTATTTTTATTATTTGTTTAGTTGATGAAGAGGTTTTGGGTGAGAGTTGTCAGTGAGATTGACAGAACGCATTCCAGAGATCAGATTCTAATCACCGATAATTTGTACTAAGAGATGAGACAAATACCTTGACTGCAGGATCTTAAGATGCAACCGGATTTTTTGTGGAAGAATAAACAAACCTACCTCTTCAGGACTGTGAAAAATTTCAATGAACGGATAATCTTTTCTCTGCCTTGCTATGCAAAATCCTGGATATTTTGGGCATTCAACCTGGCTGCACAATAGAGGGTTGTCAATAAGAAATTAATCATTGTTATTTGCTTAAATTTCATACATGAGGTCCTTTATTGAATTATGAACTTTTAACTTCGAAAATAGTAATTCATCAGGAATCTTGAGAAACTAAAATAAATGAATTGTAAAAAACTGGTATATAAATAAAAATAACTAATTTAAATTGCAAACCAGTTAGACATAATTATGTGTAATACTGTTTGATAAATGTTCATAAAGAATGATTTTCCTGACATATCTCATCCCTATAAAGATGAATCTGAGAAACTCCTCCCAACCTGACGATTGAGGAATAAATAGTGGCAATCAATGATTGATTAGGGTGTCATTATCTGCAAAATTTCCTGCCCTTTCATAGGAAATACTTGAATATTTCAAGTAAACCCTAACAAGATTAATAAAAACAGCAAAATATCCTGAACAATTCCAATGAAAGCAATCAAAACAGTAGATTTTATTGTAGGAATCAAATCAACGGAAGGAAAACAAAGCCAAGATACAATTGATCCTCAATTCGAGAGGAGGATCGTTCTCTCCCGAATCTCTAGATGAATTCTAGAGCCTAAATCACCAAGAAGAAACTCCAAGAGAACACAATAATCAAGCATAACCATAACCCTAGACAACTCCTATTTAATACAAATTTCCCTAATTTCAAATTCCGCATTCAAATTTTCCCTCCCTCTCCCAGCTGCCTCTTACTTCTTTCCCCATTGGATTGCCTAGTGGGCCCACTAGGCTTGGGCGGCAATTTTCCTGCCAAAGGGGGTCCATCTCCTGTAGCAGAGAACCGGCCCTTGCCGGCCGGTTGGTGTTCACCCTGTGAACCGGCCTAACACCTTCCTGCCCAAGATTTAGCAAAGTTGCTCTTAAAATTAACTTGTTACCAAGTGAAATGTTCATGTAAGATGCTATCTATCATATAAAAGAAAGGTTGTCCAAAAAGAAAATGTTAGAATGGGGGCATACCATAGTAACTACTAACTCACCTATGTGGGATTAAAACTCTAAGAACTCACAAAAGTGATGGACCACTCAGTCTTCACACTCAATTAGGGACCATCAAAATGTTTACTGCAAGCTGGATATTGTCAGCCCTGATCATAGCTGGGCAAAAGGAAATCTGACCGAGGTCATCCCTCAATATGAGGCACATTGCAAGCCTCAAATTGATTCCCGATTGTTAATTGCCAATCTCGTAGAATTCAATCATCCATTGTTTTTGTTCATGTGACTTACAAAGTGGTCTATTGGACTTAGTAAATACTGACTATGTTCCCCAATTGACCACCAAGCCTGATGTAGAACGAAAATGGACTTTGCTTGGGAAAGGATCTCTTCTCCAAAATTCCAAGTCTTTCCACAAAAGCTGAAAATTTCTTTAAAGGAATCTGAAATATTTCAGATTTTTCAAGAATTGCTCTCAGAATTTTCCTTCAAGAAATCTGAAGTATTTCATATTTTCTCTCAGAAATCAGAAAAGAGTTCTAGCCGTCCGTGTTGGGAAGAAAGAAATAGAAGAGGAACTTCAGCCTTTATTCCAGCAAGGCTTGGCCGTGAGAGAGAGAGGCGAGAGGCGAGAGGCTTCTTTGATGCTGCTACAGCAAAAGGAATCCAGCCGAAACTGTTGGACAGCAGTTTGATCTTCAAAACAGCAGTTGTGAGGTTTGCAATGGCTGGGTTTGCATGGGCAACAACTGAAATTTCTGGCTGCAGTTTTATGAAGAAGAGGGCTCAATGTTGGGTGGATTTTGGAGAGGATTTAGTGGAAGAAAATTAATGAGAGAGGCTTTGGAAAATTCGATCAGCAGCAGGTTGAATTCCCAAACTTTTTCCCAAAGAGAAACAATGGAATCTGGGTAGGCTTTAGGAAAGAAAAATTCAGTAAGGGGAGCCGACAGGATGTAAAGGGGAATTAGGGAGTTATTTCCTAATTTCACTTTCAGTTTTGGAAAGTAATTAAAGGCTTCAGGATTTGAAAATTTTGGCTGGCAAGGAATTAATTGGATTTGAAATATTTCCTTAAAGCAAGGAAAGGGAAATATTAAGGAAAGAAATAATTAAATCCTATTTGAATTTGACATTCAAATAACATTCATTTATTAACTTTCCAAAATTGAATGATAAATTATGAAAGAATTCAAATTTCAAATTAGTGGAATTTGAATTTTTTAAAAAAAAAAACTGCCCAAAATTAAATCACTCAATTAAATTTGAATTTCGTCATGAATGAGATTCAATACTTTCTTAAAATAGCTTTCTAATTTAGAAAACTATTTGAAATTCAAAAATTCGAATTTCAAAGAATGAAAATAATTTCCTAAATTATTTGAACTCTTTAGGTAAGTATTAAGGTGACATTGACTCCTCATTCATGGAGACAAACAAGAGTGGCCGGTGGTGTAGCTAATGGGGGAAAATTGTAGGGCTTGGATTGGGGGAGATGTTGGGTGGAGTTTTAGTGTAGGATTGATATGCGAGAAGATGAATAAAGGGGGTGGAAGGAAGAAGAAGAAAGAAATTCACAAAAGTAAAATCACGAACCCGGCCGTCTCCAAGGTTGGTGGGTGATCCGATTCTCCCTCTCCAAGGGATCTCAAATCACGAGCCCGGACCCATCCTGCGGCTGGTGACAACTTCGATTCCTTCCCATAGGAATCTCACTAACGCTCTCTCACAAGAAGAACAAATGTGGAACACAAAATTTTTCATATCAAATTAACCATCTCTTACAATAGCTTAAGACCCTTATTTATAGGCCATAACATGAGAAAAAAAATAGAAAATTACAAAAATGCCCCTTGGGCCAAAACACTCACATAAACTATTCTAGGGGTAAAATAGGAAATACATAAAACAAGAGCTAAAATTCAGAAAATAATACATAAATGAAAATTTAAATAATGGCCGTCGATTTACAACGCCGCCTGTGATAGATGCGCCAAATCTTCGTATTGATGTCCGCATCAAAGCCTCAACTCATGGTGTACAATGTCATGGAGTCAATTTTTGGAGAGGAAGATCGCCAAGATTGTGTAAAGGTGATATAGAGCTTAGGTGCTCTTTATTGATGGAGCTTTAGGTGAGAACAAAATGTAGTCGGGATAGCGATCATTAGCCCGCAAGGTGTAACCATTATATGCTCATCTGGCTTGGTTTGGAGGGGACAAACAAACAAGCGGACTGAAATTTTGTTTGACAGATTTAGGCTATCCACAGTAATGTAAGTAAATAAGTTGGTATTGCATGCCTACTCACAGTTGTGGTTAATCAAATCACTAGGACTTAACTATAAAGGAACAAAAACTAGCCAAGTACATATAGAAATTCCTAACGAAAGATCCCCGATCCAATTTGAGTTGAAGACCCTGGTTTATGGGAAAACTTGATTGCCAACCTACCGGCCATCTAGAAACCGACATGCAACAAAAAAGGGGCTAATCATCCTATCGATAGAAGAGCCAAAAGTCATGAAATTGAATAAAACTTAGAGCTTGCTGGATGAGATCAAGTAGTATATAGTGAACAGAGAGCTACCAAGCACTTGCGATCTTGCTTGGGTAGACAAATACTAGGCAGACAAGTACTTTATGTCAAAGAGGGTGCTTTTCAAAAATGGTTTTTAGTGATCTCATTGTACTACCTAACACCTACTGAAGCCCCAAGAAGTGGTTAAGTTTATTCTAGAATAGGTGGATGCCATTCAACTAGTAAAGATTTAGCAAGGAAGGTGGTGCATTAAGGATTCTTTTGATCAACCATAAAGAAGGATGTGTGAACTTAAATAGAAAGTGTCAAACGTGTCAAACCCACTCCAGAATCTGTTGGACCGGTCTAGCCGGTCCACGTGGGACCGGCCCAGGCATAACGAGGCGGAAGGATACTTGGTGGAACTGCAATGCTTTGGTTTCTCTTAAAACTATGGTGAGGGATATATAGTTGGCAGGCGGAGGATACTTGGTGGAGCTGCACAGTTTGGAGGGAGCTAGGCTGGAAGAGAGAGACGACATACCCCCCTCCATACAACCACTAATTCAGCAGTTCCGAGAGGTATTTCAACCACCTCAGGGATTGCCACCACAAAGGGAGCAGGAGCACGCCATCATTCTGAGGGATGGGGTGTCAACCATCAGCATACGACCTTATCACTACCCTCAATTTCAGAAAGATGAAATCGAAAAATTGATTGGAGAGATGCTGGAGGCAAACATTATCAGACCAAGCGTCAATCCTTTATCTAATCCAGTGCTATTGGTGAAGAAAAAAGCGTCAGTCCTATCCCCGTTATTGATGAGTTGTTGGATGAATTGAGTGGAACGGTGATCTTCAGCAAGTTAGATTTGAAATCATGATACCATCAAATCCGGATGAAGGAGGATGTGCCTAAAACTATTTTTCGAACTCATGAGGGACACTATGAGTTCCTGGTAATGCCTTTTGGCCTCACCAATGCTCCAGGCACTTATGAATAAGGTTTTCAAACCTTATCTATGACGCTTTGTATTGGTATTCTTTGACAACATTCTAGTCTACAGCAGGACGGAAGAATAACACGGGGAGCATCTAAAAAAGGTGTTAGAAGTACTGCAGAAGCACTAATTGAGGGCCAACTTGAAGAAGTGCTGCTTTGCACAGGCCAATGTAGAGTACTTAGGCCATGTTGTATCAAAAGGAGTGACAGCATATCAGACTAAAATCGAGGCTATGTTAAAGTGGCCTGTACCCAAAAAACTGAGGAAGCTAAGGGGATTTCTAGGACTAACAAGGTACTACAGAAGATTTGTCAAGGGCTACAACACCATAGCATGACCACTCATTGAGCAGTTGAAGAAGGACGGGTTCCTATGGGGGGAGGTGGCCACATCAGCATTCAAGAGCTTGAAGAAGGCTATGACTACGGTGCCGGTCCTAGCTGTGCCAGATTTCACTCAGATCTTCGTAGTGGAGATAGATGCGTTCGGATACGGGTTGGGTGCAGTACTTATATGCAGAGTCGTAGGCCCATTGCCTATTTCAGTCAGGGGTTGACTACTCGAGCTAGGTTGAAGTTAGTTTATGAGAGAGAGTTAATGGCCATCATTTTGGCTATCCAGAAGTGGCGGCCCTACCTACTTGGGAGGCATTTCATTGTCAGGACTGATCAGCGGAGCTTGAAATACCTGCTGGGATGATGACAGAGTAGCATCAGTGGTGGCTATCCAAGTTGTTGGGGTACAATTTTGAGATTCAGTACATACCAGGAGTGGAGAACAAGGCGGCGGATGCCTTATCCAGATGTATGGGGAGCTACAGACAGTGTCACTCTCTGTTCCTTTGATGCTTGATTGGGAGGCCATCAGAGAAGAAAGTGCTAGGGATGAGGATTTAGGGAAGATCAGGGCAGACTTACTGAAAGAAGGAGATAGCCACACAGGGTACTCATTGGAGGGGGGCAGACTGCTATATCAGGGGAGGTTTGTGATGCCTCGAACCTCGATCCACATCCCAAACTTACTCCAGGAGTTTCATGAAAGCACTGTTGGGGGCCATTCATGCGTGCAGAAGACATACATGATACTAGCTTTGGAATTGTATTGGAAGGGGATGCATAAAGATGTAGAGGAGATGGTAGCCAGATGTGAGATCTATCAAAGGAACAAATACATGGCTATGTCACCAGGAGAACTACTACAGCCATTGGCGCTACCGGGATAAGTATGGGAGGAGATATCCATGGACTTCATTTATGGGTTGCCCCGTTCAAAAGGATTCACGGTGATTTTAGTGGTGGTGGACAGGTTGAGCAAGTATGCACATTTCATTCTCCTCCGGCACCCCTACACAACAGTGACAGTGGCTTCAGCTTTCATCAAAGAAGTGGTCAGGCTACATGGAGTACTAGAGGCGATACATGGAGTACTAGAGGCGATAGTATCATATAGAGATAAGGTGTTCCTCAGCCATTTTTGAAGGGAGTTGTTCAAGTTACAAGGGACAGTTCTGAAGAGGAGCACAATTTACCACCCACAGACAGATGGCCAAACGGAGATAGTCAACAAGGGCTTGGAGACTTACCTAAGATGCTTTGTGTCAGAAACACCCAAGCTATGGGCTATATGGCTATCATGGGCTGAGTACTGGTACAACACCTCTTTTCATTCTGCTTCTCAGATGATCCCATTCAAGGTGTTGTACGGAAGGGATCCTCCCCACTTGGTGCACTTTGGGAGTAGCAGTACTCCAGTTTCTTCAGTAGATGAGTACTTGGAGGAGAGGGATAGAGTGCTAGAAAAGTTTAAGAGACATCTGTTAAGGGCTCAACAGATTATGAAGAAACAGGCTGACGGGCATAGAAAGGACATCCAGTTTAAAGTGGGGGAGAGGGTGTTCTTGAAGCTCCGACCCTATAGACAGAGATAGTCGCCAACAGGAGGAATGAGAAGCTTGCTCAAAGGTATTTTGGGCCTTATAAAGTGATGGAGAAGATCGGAGTAGTAGCATATCGACTAAAGCTACCATCAACGGCGACTATACATCCGGTATTTCATGTATCACAGTTGAGAAAAGCCATTGGGTGACTATACTGCAAATTCCGAGCTACCGATGACATTTACTGAGGATTTCGAGGTGGTATTGGAACCCTTAGAGCTGATGGAGGTTCGCCAGAAAGAAGATGAAACTAAGGAAGTGTTGATCCAGTGGAAAAACCTTCCTGACTACGAGGCCATGTGGGAACCATACGAGAGGATGAAACATCAGTTTCTCAGCTTTCACCTTGAGGACAAGGTAGTTCTTTGGGAGCGGGGTAATGTTACGGAACCAACCAAATCGGCCTCTGTCCAGTTCTACAAGAGGCGGGCTAAGCCTCCCCCTTAATGTGTTTCCGCCCAGCTTATGGGCCCCCCTTGAGGCGGCAATAGGAGAGAGGGGAAGGAATTTTGAAATTAGTTTATATTAAGGAAGTGGATTTAATTAATTAAAAGATTTGATATATTTTCTATTAATTAAATAATATCTTATATTAGGAAGTTTTTAAGGAGGTTGATTTAATTAATTAAAAGATTTGATATCTTTTGTATTAATTAAATAATATCTTATATTAGGAAGTTTTTAAGGAGGTGGAGAGGGCTATTTAAAGGGGATGAAGGGGCTAAGATAGGTATGCTTGATTATTGTTCTCTTGGAGTCTCTTGAGTGTCTTGGGCTCTAGACTTGGTGTCTAGAGATTGGGAGAGAACGATCCTCCTCTCGAATAGAGGATCAATTGTATCTTGTTCTATGTTTGCTTTGCTTTATCTTATATAATCAAATCTATTGTTTTGAGTTGATTTCATTAGTATTCTTGTGTTCTTTTTCGCTGTTTTACCAATTCATTGTTAGGGTTGCTTGTGAACTCAAGTATTTTCGATATATATATATATTATCAAGTATTTTCGATATGATTACTTGCGAACCCAAATATTTCCTATCAGAATCCTCCACAGGCTAGTTCAAAAGATATGATCAATCATTGGTCCTTAGTTATTCACCAAGAATGGAATGGATTTTGTTGGTCCTCTCCTTGTCAGGAGTGATCTAAAGAGATTCATATGAGTATTCAAAAGAAATATGCCCATAAGTGTAAATATCATATCAAGAGGTTTGAGGTAAAGACACGGGCTAAAGCAACGACAGAGGCAGTAATCAAGTTCATATGGTTATGAGTGCTCACAAGATTTGGGTTGCCCACCGCAATTATTACTAATAATAGATAGCATTTCAACGACAAGAAGGTGATTTTTTTGTGAGGATCATGGAGCCAATTTCAAGAAGAGAATTGTTGTCGAACACTCCTTGTTTCGACCAAATACATTCCAACCAAAAAAAGACTTACAACATCACCCTGCTTCTTGATTTTAACCATCATGCAATAATCAGTGTATATTTATTAAGCACTTACATGAAAAAGCATTTAGAAAAAAAGTCCAATATTTTTGTTCATTTATAAAATATTAGAAGTGTTACATCACTAATTACATTAAAAAAGCTAAATGCAAATGAATTTAAAGCATAGGAGATTCTCGAGATTGCCCTTCTTGTCTGTGAATTCGGTTTGAGTGCAAACCTTACCTTTGTGGATCAAGTTAGAGTAGAGCTATCGAAAGCATCACCTTGGCAACCATGCTCCGCCCCAAGAAGGCATCCAATCTCACAATATGCATTAGACTTGACAAAAGACGCTATAAGTTAAGTCGAACGTCTTGGACATGCATGAGCAACACAACCACCATCATTTTGTCAGATAGCACTAAAGTTTGAAAATGCCCTTTGATTGTCGATCCCATAAGTACAAGCTCCACATCTATATTGACCACATGGGAGAGCACCCTAGGTTGGTTGGCTATAGACTAGACTGCAGATGTTAAAGCTTTAAGTAGAATTCCATTGTAGGGTACATGATGTTATCCTTAATCTCAAACCCGATCTGTCATGTCCTTCGACAATTGTAATCAATTGATCAACTCCCTAATGTTAGATCAAATGGTTGTCTTTGTGAGGGTCCTAGGGTGGCCACGAATAGTGGCACACACCTCCCTTCCGAGGTTAGCCATCCAAGCTTAACTTGATTTGGATGAATAATAGCCTATCAAGGAACCTAGGGATCACTTTATGATTGTTGAGGTATTGAGCATTATCCATTCTAGGGTCTCCATCAAGCCCATTGCTTGGCTCAAACCCAAGACGTCCTTCAAAGCTTTATTGTCATTCAATGGATCTTATAGCAAGTCATGCAACTCCTCAATGGCATTGACGCATCCACCCCGCCTAGAAGATCAGCTTGAAGCCTTTCCTCAATGAGTGGCTAATGTCATATAAGGCATCTTTAAACCCACCACTCAGACTCCTCCCACTCTCAAGGTGGTTCAATGGGAGCGACTCAAACCCAAAGGGTTCGAGGGATCTACCCTCTTCTCAATATTATCTAAGCATCTCTCCTCTTCAAGAATTTCCACTGGGTTAAGTTGATTTATTGCACCTCAAGAGGACTCCATTGCAACTAAGCATTGTTGAACACTTACATCTTTGCCCTCAATATCAGGGCAAGGGACTCCTTGACAACCTCCATGTGCTCAGAAGGAGAGGCACTTCAGCAACTTATATCTTCCTCTCTGATCACTGCAATGCACACCTTTGTTGGAGTTTGAACCAACATTGTGACCTTATCCACCTTCTCGGATTGCATCCTCTTCAAGGTGTGGGAGATGTCTTAATCTATAGTTGCTTCCTTGGTGACACAATCCTCCATCACCTTTGTTCGGGCCTGCTCTTATAGGCAAGTAGTCTTTGCCTCGGATTGCACTATGATGTCCAATGCTACATACTCTTCTCATCGAGAAGCTTGCGACATTGCCCCTTCTCATCGAAACATCTTCTACAACTACCTCTTGTCAAGTGACCACTTTCTATGCACGTTTTAGATATCTCAGATTTGTTGTTCAAAGCGATGGTGAAATATGAATATATTATTAGTAGAATTATAGTTGGATGGTTGAAGTGGAGAAATGCATCGAGCTTCTCGTGTGATTGAAAGTACCCCTCTGTTAGACCGGTCCAGCCGGTCCGCACGGGACCGGCTCAGACGCGAAAGGATCGCGTGATCTCCGCCTCCTGCGGAGATCGAGCGGCCCGACCAGCCGAAGAGAGCATTTTAGGAAGCGTTTTTTAGCGTTTTGAGAGGGAAATTTGAATGTAGGGACTGTTTAGGGATTTCCTTTTGATTTGTATGCATTAAATAGTAGATTTTCCTAGGGTTTGAGCATCTTGAATTTGGCTGAAATTTGAGATCTCGTGGATTTAGGTTTCTTTGGGCTCTAGCGGCGTCTAGAGATTTGGGAGAGATCGATCCTCCTCTCGAATTGAGGATCAATTGTATCTTTGCTGTTTTCTTCTTCTACTAGAAAAATACAAGTCTTTTCTCCACGGTTTTCTCTCCGATTTGCTATTTTTTTTACTGTTTTGTGGCTGATTTCTGCTGTGAACAGCAGTTTTACATTGGACCTACGTGGTTTTGGTGAGAAACACTTGGAAATCCAAGTGTTTCCTATCAAATTGGTATCAGAGCACCGATTCGGGACAACCGGCGGCGTTAAAAGAAAGATCGTCGTCTCCGGAAAAAGATTTTTGTGGATCCGTTAAAAGAAAGATGGCCGGGAAGAAGGTGGAAGCTTTAGAAGGCGAGTTTGGTCAACTGAAGACAGATCTGGAGGGGAAATTCATGGAGATCTCCACCAACAATGAGAGGTTGGAAGGGAGGTTCGCGGCGATGGAAGAAATGATGAAGAAATTATTGGAGATGAAGACCCATCCGGACACATCGGAAGTGAGAGAGACCACTGACGGCCATGGCGTAGGAGGAAATCCGAACCCAGTCCGGGGGAGGAGGAATCCGGAGGTGGAGATTCTTGAAGGTGACGACGACATGCCACCTCTAGAGCCATTCTCCAGAGAGGAGATAAGCATGGGGAATGATCGTCGAGGTGCTGATTTTCAGCGTCGAGGTGCTGATTTTCAGCGTCGAGGTGCTGAATTTCAGCGTCGAGGTGTGGATTTTGGAAGCAGGAGGGGGGAATATGAAGGTAGTGCAGATTTTGGAGAGAGGAGAGAAGAACATCAGCGTCGAGGTGCTAAATTTCAGCGTCGATGTGCTGATTTTGAAAGAGGAAGGGGAGATTATGACGAAGAATTCGGTTACCAACGTCGGAGGGAGGATCGGGACACTTGGGGAGCACCTCATCTTCGAGGAATGGGAGGTTATGGAGAGTATCGGGGCAATGGAAGGGATCCGAAGGTGAGGAAATTGAAGATGCCTATCTTTGAAGGCGAAGATGGCCATGGCTGGATCTATAAGGTGGAGCGTTACTTTGCAGTCAACGGGTTGACAGATGATGAGAAGCTAACGGCGGCAGGTTTGTGTCTGGAAGGGAAGGCATTGGCATGGTATCAGTGGCGTGACAGGAGGGAGCCCATCCGGAATTGGAGAGAGTTCAAGGATTGCTTATTAGAGCGTTTCCAAACCGACGGGGGAGGGGACTTCTATGAGCAATTCTTTGCCTTGACTCAAGAAGGAACTGTGGCAGATTATCGGGATCGGTTTGAGTACTTAGCTAGCAGATTGGATCACATTTCAGAGTCAGCCTTAGAAGGGAACTTCATGAAGGGGTTGAAACCAGAGATCCGAACAGCAGTCAGGGTACTGGAGCCGAGGAACCTGGGAAAGGCTATGGAGCTGGCGCAGTTGGTAGAAGATCAAAAGAAAGCAGAAAGGGGGGCTCGAGGAAACTGCTCAGGAGGCTCTTACAGGACGACGACCACTCTTCTAGCACCCAAGGGGCCTGCATCAGGCAACAGTAATGAGACCACCCGGGAGAAGCCAGTAGGAGGGAGTGAGGAAAATTTCAAAAGGCTGACCGAAAAAGAAATGCAGGACAAGAGAGCAAAGGGGTTGTGCTTCAGATGCGATGAGAAGTACATGCCGGGGCACAGGTGCAAGGACCGAACTCTTCAGGTTCTCCTCGTCTGTGAAGATGAGGAAGACGAGGAGGGAGGAGGCGGCAGATCTGTTGAGGAGGAGAAGCTGCACCTGGATGTGGCAAAAGTCTCCCTCAACTCTGTAGTGGGATTCACCCCGAGTCGCACTATGAAAGTGAGATGAGAGATAGCTGACCGCGAGGTGGTTGTGTTGATTGACAGTGGGGCAACCCATAATTTTATTTCCAAACAGATAGTGGAGTCATTGGGGATGGAGTAAGTGGATACCGGAGGCTATGGAGTGATGATGGGCACGGGGAAGGTGGAGATGGGTAGAGGAGTCTGTCGAGGAGTAGTACTGAAGATTCAAGGGATCCATGTAAAGGAAAACTTCCTTCCCTTGGAATTGGGGAGTACGGATGTCATCCTAGGGATGAAATGGTTGCAGACCTTGGGGGAAACCAAGGACAATTGGGGAGCACTCACGATGGAATTAATGGTGGATGGGAGAAAGATGGTTATAAGGGGAGATGCAGGGCTATCCAAAGCCACGAAATCACTGAAGACCATGGTTAGGGATATACAAGAGGTGGGGGAAGATTATTTGGTGGGACTACACAAGCTGGATGTGATCAGGATGGAAGAGGAAGCGGATGTTTCTCGTTCTGTGCAGCTCTTGGTTCCGCAATACAATAAGGATTTTCAGTCACCTCAAGGATGGCCCCCTCCACCGGAACATGAGCATATCTCCACCTTGAGGACAAGGTGGATTTTTGGGAGGGGAGTATTGTTAGACCGGTCCAGCCGGTCCGCACGGGACCGGCTCAGACGCGAAAGGATCGCGTGATCTCCGCCTCCTGCGGAGATCGAGCGGCCCGATCAGCCGAAGAGAGCATTTTAGGAAGCGTTTTTTAGCGTTTTGAGAGGGAAATTTGAATGTAGGGACTGTTTAGGGATTTCCTTTTGATTTGTATGCATTAAATAGTAGATTTTCCTAGGGTTTGAGCATCTTGAATTTGGCTGAAATTTGAGATCTCGTAGATTTAGGTTTCTTTGGGCTCTAGCGGCGTCTAGAGATTTGGGAGAGATCGATCCTCCTCTCGAATTGAGGATCAATTGTATCTTTGCTGTTTTCTTCTTCTACTAGAAAAATACAAGTCTTTTCTCTACGGTTTTCTCTCCGATTTGCTATTTTTTATACTGTTTTGTGGCTGATTTCTGCTGTGAACAGCAGTTTTACATTGGACCTACGTGGTTTTGGTGAGAAACACTTGGAAATCCAAGTGTTTCCTATCACCCTCAAACTTAAGAAAAAAATTTATAAGATGGTGGTGAGACCTACAATGATTTAGGGAGCAGAATGTTGGTCATTAAAAGAGAAGCATAAAATTAAGTGTTGCAAAGATGAGGATGCTCAGGTAAACGAGTTGCTTTACACTTAGAGACAATACAAAATGAGTATATATATGAAAAGGTTGGAGTAGCTCCAGTGGCACATAAGATTACAAGTCGCCTTAGATGGTTTAGTCATATAAAACGTAGCCTTCCAGTCACTCTATTAAGAGAGTAAATGAATTAAATCTAATATATGTTAAGAAAGATAGAGGTAGGCCTAAAAAGATTTGGTTAGAAAGTATTAAAAATTATATTTTGTTAGATTTAAATGAAAATTTAACTCTTAATAGGACACAATGAAAAAAAAAATTATGTAATTGATCCCATATAGTGGGATAAAGGCTTGATGTTGATATTATTGTTGTAAATAAGTATATAATAAGGATAATCAAACTTGTGTTACAATGGTAGCTTATTTCCCTCTATGAAGCATTATAAATAGAGTTCTCATAGTGAAAGGGAGAAGGGTGGCATCTCGTTTTTCTCACTTAATCATAATTGTCGACATGGTAACTATGGTCGAATATTGTTAGCCTAGATCACGACCAATTTCAAGGAGATTTGACAGGGTTCATCCCACCAAATACGATAAGCCGAAACTTGATTCCCAATATATGTTGTCTTTTATAACAAGCTTGTCCAACATCATCGATCATCAAATTAGATCATTCAAATATCACATTTTGAATAGCTTGTGGCAATCTCCTACCTCCTCAACCATGGTATCACCATGCCACAATACCCACCACAGGAGCCCAGTCTCAACAAGATGCCTCAACACATCAACCACGATGCATATTTTCACCTGATAAAATGCCTATAAATATCATTATTTTTTTGGTAAAGGGGACTTCAGCCATTGTATTCTAGAGGAGATTTGTAAAAGAGAAGAGATTGCGTGATTGTACTTATGATATTGTTAGACCGGTCCACTGGACCGGTCCGCACGGGACCGGCACTTCCGCAAAACAGGGGGATCTCCGCCTCCTGCAGAGATCGAGCGGCCCGTCCGCTCAAGGAGAGCGTTTTAGGAAGGATTTTTTTTTTTTTTTGTGGGGGGGGGGTTAAGAGAGAAATTTGAATGTAGGGACTGTTTAGGGATTTCCTTTTGATTTGTATGCATTAAATAGTTGATTTTCCTAGGGTTTGAGCATCTTGAATTTGGTTGAAATTTGAGATTTCTTAGATTTAGGTTTTCTTTGGGCTCTAGCGACGTCTAGAGATTTGGGAGAGATCGATCCTCCTCTCGAATTGAGGATCAATTGTATCCTTGCTGTTTTATTCATCTACTAGTGAAATACAAGGGTTTTGTTTGTTTTTTTTTTCTCAAATTTCTCGTGTAAAACTCCTGTTTTTCTCTGTTTGTGGGCTGTTTCCTGCTGTGGACAGCAATATCATCGCTGCAGTTTACTGATTTTGACTATGAACACTTGTGAATCCAAGTGTTTCCTATCAGATATATTGCACCTAAGTGGAATTGCCGCTTACCTAGTGTATGCACACTCATACAACCGAATCACTCATATTTGTATCTAATTTATTTCATCTGATCTTCTTACTTTGTCTTATCGATAAGTCTTAATCATCGATAAGGAAACCTTGAAGAAGCATAACGTCTATAAGCCAAGTAAAAAAATTGAAGGCAATTTCTTTCTTTTGTGAAATAAAGAGATTTGTAAGACCATCCTAGTCATTCCAACCTCTGTCCCAACTCACTCCATTCATAGTGATTAGATGCTGTAGCAATAGATCTGATGAGGACATCGATCAGAGGTTCAAGCATGTGTATCGCCGGAAGAATCGCAAATCGATGACCACGATTGAGAGTTTATATTTTTGAGTTATTTATGCATTTAGTTCTTTTATGTATTCCTATTGTACCCTTCTTTTTATGCTGAGTCATGATGTAGCCCCGAGGGCAATTTAGTACTTGTGTCTTCTTTGTGTTGAGACCTATATATAGGTCCTTGCTATTGTAATATGGGATGATTAATATTTTGAAAACAAATTTTTGTGTTATTTCTACTTCTTCTTGCATGAGGGCTTGAGAAGCGAGAGAGCTCAAGGGGAGCAAATCGCAAGACCCACCAGTCGTTGGAAGAGCCCGCGGCTCGTGGTTAAGTTATCTTATCTTCTCGTTCGTGTTTCATCCTCCCACTTCCCCTCCACCGCAAGAACAAGCCATCCAAATTCATTGTTGCCGCCACCTCCTTGGAGGCCCGCCACACACCACCTTGCAACCCCGGCCGGCCTACTTGCCGGTGACTCCACTTTCCGCCCACCATCCAACTCCTCGATTCGGATTTTGAAATTTGAAATTTCAAATTTCAAATTTCAAATTCTTTCCTAATTTGGAATTCCAAATTTGGAAAGTTTTCATGACGAATTCCAATTTCTATTTAATTTAAATTGGAATCGTTAATTGATCGCCACATCATCACACCAAATTGGAAACCTCTTTCTACCATTCTCCCTCTCCCTCCTCTCACCTTGCCGCCGGCCCTAGGATGGGTTTCCCCATTGATTGCCTCATTTAATGGTATCTCCTATTTGAAATTCAAATTGATTTCAAATAAACTTCCCCTCCAAATTTACTTAATCCTGAAATTAATTTCAGGATTGGGAATTAATCCCCTCTTCTCCCCTCTATTGGCCGTCGGCCTTGCTTGAGGTTAATGCCCATTAAATGTCACTTTATGGCATTGATCGCATGAGGTTTGAAATTCAAATTCTAAGTAACTTCCCCCCAAATTTACTCAAAATCTGAAACTAATTTCAGATTTGAGTAAATCCCCTCTTCCCCTCATCTAACCTCAAATCCTTCTCCTAAGCCGCCGCCCCTCCCCTTTCCCTCTCGGGTGAAGTTAGATGCTCATAACAATTGGGAACAAGAGAAGAGAAGAAGAACCCTCTCGGGTGAAGTTAGATGCTCATAACAATTGGGAACAAGAGAAGAGAAGAAGAAGTTCTCTCCCCTTTCTCCTCAACTATGCATGGATGACCCTGAGATCGACCACGGCTTCCTCTTCGACGAGCAAGGACGGACGAACATCCTTGCATCACCATTCTTTGACGTGCAACTTGGGCACGACGAGACCGTGGAAGGCTACATCGACCGCATCCGATATCAACTTGCATTGTCAATCGAGGAGCAACTCCCACCAAGCTGTTGGATCATCATTGGCCATTCACCACCCCCTCCAACTCCGACTACTTTCTCGTGGACGAAGGCTTCCGGCATCTTCTTTATTGTGGTGATCTCAATTCTAGTTTGCAAGGTCTTCTCCCGCCAAGCCTAGTGTAGTCGAGTGAAAATCCCCAAGGTGAAAATTCTCATTATTAAGTTGCGGATTGGTTTTTATTAGCTATTGGCCTTGCTATTATTTTTGTTTATCTACAAGGATTAGTTAATCTACATGCACTCCTTCACCTAAGCTAGTTCAAAACCAAGAATCTTTATTGAATTACCTTGTCATCACAATAAGCTATTGAGTGAAATTAAATTGTTCAATTTTTCTTAAATTCCTTAATGAACTCCTGTGCATTTGCATGTTTGTATCACATCAAGATCAATACACTTAAAAGGAAAAAAGTTATAATATGTGACAAGTTTAGATGTTATATTGGTTTGAGGGCTAGAAAAAAGAAGTGATAGATAAGAATGTTGGGCTCCTGAGTCAGAATAAACATAGAATATGGACTACTAGCTCTATATCCTCACTTGAGAATAAATGTGCGTGCGTGTGCTTGTTTAATAGAAAGGAAGAGTAGGGGAGGGAACATTCAAATCAGCTTAAATCATATTCCAATGGAAACATAAAGCAATTACCTATTTTCTTATATATTTTATATTGTTGATCTTAATTGATAGCCGAACATAATCACAGATGAAAGTAGAACGGTGTATTGTTAGTCATATTCCATGATGCATAGGTTTTGTTTGGTTATGCTTTCCTCTAAAATTTTCCAAATAATAGATTTATTTATACCAAAAATATGCTTGGTAAATCACCATTTTGCACATGTACCTTTTAGATGACTACATGCTCATATAGAAAATAGCTCATATTTCTATTTGTGAGTATGACAATTTTATTTCATAAAACACAACAATAATACTTCATCATAGCTGCACCCAATAAAATTTTGACAAGCACAAGAAATTAAAGAGTTAAAACATCTATTTAATCCCAAAAGGAGCAGCAAAAAATAGAAATTATAAGAATACAAAAAAAATGGTTGAGAAAAGTCCACACCAATTTTTACATTGATATATGAGCAAATAATACAAGAAATGACGGCTAGCAACAATCGATTAGGGACTCTTAACATGCATTACATGTGACGAGACTAATTAATAATTATAACAATACTGCTAACCTCAACCCAATTAAATTACACTTACCTATCCCCTTCCACTCACCCTCCCCTCCCAATCTAATTCCACACACAAGGAGAATTATGCTCACTTGTACCTTCCTAATTGAAAGATGCTTTTCAAGAAACTACTTTATCTGCATCAACAAAGTCATGAAAATGAAAAAAAAAAAAAAACAGCTAAAACCAAACAATTTTAATAAAAAAACTCTCCACAATTGAGTTGAGGCATGGAAATTGACAGTCTCTACCAGTTTCAAAAAACCATGGAAAAGACAAATATTTTCCTAAGTTTGGCATGTCAAATATACAATACTAATTTTCTATGCATTCCAATTTAAAGCATTCAAAGGAACTTTGATATGAAAAATTAAAAAATGAAATGGAACACCACAAGATGTCCCAATAGCTATCTATAGTTGTTGAAAAGCGAAGAAGAGCGTAAGCCTTATGGCTTAAAAAAAGCCCTAACCTTCATTATCCAGATCTCCAAAGTAGTTTCAAGGTACCTCTTAAGGACCCAAACCAATAACTAAGGAAAAAACTGGTTTTATTTTGTGCAATCTTTAAGAAAAATTAAAGCAACAGATAAAATGCAGTTCAAAAGCAGGAGTTACGGATTCCATATTTTTTTTCCTTGAACCTAAAAGAGGTATAATACAGTTCTTTAAAAAGCAAAGGGCACTTATAAACCAAAAGTAAATATATAAGTAGTCATACTCGCACAAATCTTATATTTGGATAAAACTCTGCGGCTGATTCCTCCAATACGCTATCAAAATGCTTTGTGTATGGACACCTGCAATGAATAGTAGAATATGAAAAAATAAAATAAATAATATGCTTGAAGCTTCCTAGCCCTATGATATATGTGAACTCCCAAAGGACAGTGAAACTCCTTACAAGAATAAAAACCAATTTTTAAAATAACCATACGGCATTTATCAAACATCATTTATGCATTCAGACAAATAATTCAGTCCATAGTAAATCCAAAAACTTTCATCTTCTCGTCGTATTTTGACTAAGGCTTCGTTTGGGAAGGCTTTCTTTCTGCTTCTTAAAGCAGCTTTCTAGTACAAAATTTTTTAATTTTGTACTAAAAAACTGCTTTAAGAAGCAAAAAAAACCATCCCAAACGAAGCCTAAATTTTTTTACTGATAACTGCAGAATGATAACTATAATTTAGAATGCTTGCATGCTCATATTAAGCTAGATATTTACACTATGACGGCTGTTGCTTTAAAACGGTAGGATTACTGATACTTGAGACATCAGAAGGGCCCAACTCACTTAATAGTAAACGCAACAACAACAGGTTGGCCTTCATGCAGGAGCTGAACAAATTGACGCTCAGATGTAAACTGAATGATCCTTGATGGACCAAATTCTTTTGGATGCCCAGTATAGTACCTGGCATTCATGAAGAAAAAGGGATATAGTACAAGGTTTAGCTTAAAGGACCAAACTTATTATCAGACTCCAAAACATGTTTTAAGAAAATTGATAGAGCCAGCAGCAAAAAAGAATGCCAAATATGTCTATAAATTCATCAAGAGAACGCAATTTCTTTTGAAGCAAAAGAATATTTTACTTTCCTAAAATAAGGCTTTTTACAGTAGAGCCCATGATGTTCATGAAACAGAGCAAGACGATTCTAAATTTAAAATCTGCAAGGTTGCAAACTACAACAACAATTGAAGACAAAACGTTAGTCGACAAGCCACAAAGAGTAAACTCTCCTTGAAATCAACACAGATTCATTATACAAGAACTTCTAGAACATTCCATTTCCATGACCAGTAGGTGTTAGACAAAGACCACTTCAGACACATGCGGCTAAAATATATCTAAAATAGGAAGTAATAATCATCCAATGTTTTATTTTCAATTTTTACCATTATCCTGTATTGTTCAAATACAAAGCCATAAAATAATTTGGATTGGTGAATGGAATTACAAATTCTTTAATTTCTTGTATGCCAAATATCAGTTGCAAATAATATAATGTACATGTCTAATGTCATACTTTACATGCTTTTACAAATCAAACAACGACTTCACTTCTAAATACATGAAAAAAAAAATGCTTTTAATTAGTCAAAATACAGCAATATTGAAAAAAAATATGGCTAATTTTTATTTTGTGTATAGTTCTATAAAAGGAACAAAAGAAATAATAATTAAACTCTCTAAAATCTTTCAAAGATCAAAGTCCTTGATTAGCCACAGCCATAGAAAAAACTAGACTGAAAGTTACAATCTAATTTGTATAGAAAGAAATAATATATTCAAACAATTATTGAAGAAACACAAGTAAATAAAATGCTTACAATACTAATAATAAAATTGGTGTATAGGCATGCCTAAAATTATGCCAGGAGCGTGGACTGTTCAAAGGACATACAAACATCAAAGGAGCAGAGATTATAAATGATGGCAAAATAATTCCTATGTAATCCAATCAGGTTACACAAGACTATGTAAGAGCAACTCCCTAAACCCTAAATTAACAGAGAAATATACAGTGTTGCAACCTGCTAGTTTCTCGAAGATTGGATAGCATCCTGTCCAAAAATGAAGACGTCCCCATTTTTAAGAACTCCAGAACCCGGATAGGAAAAAATGTTGATGCCGAGACAGACCTGCATGAAATTCAGTTTGCATTAACCAAAGAAAGATAATAAGCAAGAGGTTCCTAATCAATACAGCTAAATATTTTAGCAAATATCAAATAGGTCATTTTAAAAGTCTTCCAACAGGTTGGACTTGGTGTAAACATATTGTTAGGAGCTTGTATCTCATAGAAAGAAAGCAGCAAAAAGATGAGTTTTTTCTTCGATATGATGCAAGGAAACACAATTTTAGATTGGGGGCTGTTTGGCAACAGGATTAACGCAGGATTTAGCGTAAATCCTGTTTCTGCGGTAAATCCCGGATTCACTAAATCCGGGAGTTCGGCAGATTTACGGGATTTGGCCGAAGAAGCGCGCGAAAAGGAGAAAATGGCTACCTTCGCAACGGCCAGCTCCCTCCGCCGTCGTCGTTACTTCCGATCCAACAGAAGAACAGCGAGCTATCGTGACTTACTATCCGACAGAGGCAACAAGTTTTTTAGCGGCTCGTTCAAAACTCTTACCTCACACGCGAGTCGCAGGCGAAGTTGATCTGCTGGAGAAGGAAAAGTGGCTATACCGAGTTTTTTTCAAAAAAAAAAAATCTTCCTCTTCTTACGTTCACACTGAATAGAATAAAAGTTCGAGAAGGCATAGAAATTCTTGAAATCGGCAGCCATAGGAATAAATTAACACGCAAAATGTTAATTAATATATAATTAGTTGACAGCCATAGGATTTATGACCTCTGTTTCTATTTTCTGGAAAGGTATTTGTGTTGTGGCTTTGAAAATCAAGCAGTTCCTCTCCTTTTTTGTTGGCCGTAATTGTAATCTCTCCTTTATGTGGGATCCCTGGCTGGATGGTTCTATTCTGGGTGAAACCTTTTGTGATGCTCGGCTTTATTTCAGGGAGGTTAAGGATTTTGTTGTTCATGGCACTTGGGTATTACCTATTGGTTTACCGATTAATGTTAGGAATGCTATTGAGAATGTGGGCATTCAGGATTATACTATTTCTAATTGGAAGGATTTGCCTAATCCTAAATTCAAACATTTTACTGAGGTTTTTTACTCTAACATGGAAGAGGTGGCTTGGCATAAGTTTATATGGCACAAGAAGGGATCTCTCAAATTTGCTTGTTATGCATGGATGGCCATTACTGGTAAACTTAAATGTGCTGATATTCTTTTAAGTAGAGGCCTCTCTGTCTCTCCCCGTTGCTCCTTTTGTGATTGCCGGAATGAAACCCATCATCACATTTTCTTTGAATGTGATTTTTCATTTTCTGTGCTTATGCTGATTTTTCCGGCCTTTGGGAGTTTTTTTCTTAGGCCTAACTTATTTCAAGTTTATGATTTCCTGGATTCGGAAACTATCTCTTCTTTGGAAAAAAAATTTTGCTACTCTATTATGGCATATATCATTTATTATCTGTGGAAGGAAAGGAATTCCAGGCGCTTCTCTAACACATGGTTGTCTCCCCAATTGGTTGTTGACAACATCAAGTTCATTATTAGAAAGAAGACTCATAGCTGGAATAACGTGGATGTGCTCAAACAGAAATTTTCCTCTATTTTCTAGTCCCCTTTCTGCCCGTGGATTATTGCTGTTTGGTGGCTGGTTGAAGAGTTTTTTGAACGGGACAATGATGATCAGAGTGCATCCTGGATTGTTGGCTGTTTTCTCTGCCCCTTGGACGGCCCTGCTTCGTTTGGTTGGTTGGTTTGATTGCTGTGGCAACCGGGGTTGTTGCCTTCGTATCCTCCTTCAGTCCTATCAACTACTGAACGCTGATATGTTGATTGGGTGCTCTCTTTTTTTGCCTGAGTCCCTGTTTTTGTTTGGTTTTTCTCTGTTTTTTCTTCCCTTTGTTCTGACCCAGGAGTTTTGGTTTTTTCCTGGGTTTACTTTCCTTTTCAGCTTTGATATTTACTTGTAAGTTGTAACTGTTTTTTCTTTAATACATGAGCTTAGGCTCCAAAATTCCCCATATATATATATATATATATAATTAGTTTAATTAATATAATTTGAAATAGATTATTAATTATATAATTATTAGTGCAAATAGAGTATTAGTTAAATAAATAATTATTTCAAAAATATTTAACTAATTAATTAGATATCAAATATTTATTAAATTAACATTTAAATAAGTAATTTGATAATTAATACTATAATTAGTAATCAAATTATTTGATAATTAAGTTATCTTCTAATTATACTATTTATGATTAATTTATTGTTTGTAATTAAAATTGAAATTAATAAGTAACTCATGCTAAACATATAAATTAGATTCAAAATACAATCAAAATAATTTTTAAATGAACTAACCACCTTAAATCCTTAATTACATTGTCAAACAGTTTCACAGGATTTATGACCGATCTTGTCAAACAGTTTTCAAGATTTCATAGCTCCAAAATTTACTAAATCCAAATTTATATGATTTATTAAATCCTATAAGGTTAAATCCTACCTGATGTCAACTTGCCTTGAATGATGGAGGACGACAAAGGCTAAGGAATAAGTGCAACAGTTGTAACAAGAAGTGAAGTGGGATAGTGATAATATTACCTGAAGGAGAGAAAGGTCAAAGGAGAAGAAGAGAGGGAAAAGAAATGTGAGGCAGGGGTTAAAGGAGAAGATGACTTATAGTAGGCGAAAAAGAATAGATTTGGGGAAAAATAAGACTTTTAAGCGGGTCATGATTGATAGGGTAGGGCAGTTATATGACGTTGATTGTGAGAGCGCTCTCAGAGTCAGTTATGGCAGCATGACAGATTGACGAAGATGTTAGAGGAGGATGGTGCAGCGCCAGGGACAAGAGAAAGACAATAAGAGAGCGACGAAACTCCATTGACTCCAAGAGAGAATGATAAATCAAGAAAATGAAACACCATAATTATGGAGGGTTTTTTGTGTACAATTAAAACTTGAAAATATATATAATAGGATAATTTCGTAATAAATTGTTTGAATTTTTTATCAAATTTAAATATACAAATAATATCTAAAATTAGAGACTTTAAATCCGTTAAATCTTCCTAGGATAAAACTTAAATAAATTCTATTGAACTTAGAAAATGAATTTTAATGGCTCAAGGAAAAAAACTATTTTATAATATTTGTCTTAAGTCGTCTTACTCAAATCCTAATCACGATTTCAAATCAAATAGCCTAAAGCTTATGAAAGTTGCTTGAAATCTAATTCTTCAATTATATCACTCTATCTTCTTCTAATAAGACTTCCCAAAACATTTGTCATTATTTGATATAATAAGACTTGTATTGCATAATATTTGATGACATTGTATCAACATAAAATTACATTAGAGTGTGAATTACAAAGAGGATGCATTTAGAATCACACTAGAATATCAAATAAATATGGATCACCACGGAGATCCAATATGTTTAAAATTAATGGAATCTAAATGAAAATAATGTTATGTGAAAAAGAGGTCTCACGACTATGAAAAATAAAATATGTTGAGGGAATATAAAAGGTGGCCTTTCCTTGTCGCTCACATAAATTTAAGCTCCACATCTCTCTTGACTGCATGTGATAGTCCCTTAGGTTGGTTGGTCATAGACTAGAGTTCAAATATTAAAGCCTTGAGTAGAACTCAATCTTAGGGTACAAGATTTTATCCTTCGTCTCAAACCTCAATTGCGGCTAGCTACCCAAGCTTAACTTGATTTTATTGAAAAATAGCTTATCATGGCACCTGGTGATCACTTTATGATTATTGAGGTATTGGGAGTTATCCCCTGAAGGGTCTCTATCAAGCCCATTGCTTGGTTGAGACCCAATACATCTTTTAAAGCCTTATTATCATTCAATGGGTCTTACAACATAAACACCATGATGTCATCAAATAGCACCAAAGATCGAAGGTGGCCAGCTTACCTTATTGCTCCCATTAGTTTATGATCCACATCCCTGTTGACCACATGGGAGAGCCCACTAGCTGGTCGGCAATAGACTAGACTTCAGATGATAATGCCTTAAGTAGAAATCCATCGTAGGGTACATAATTTTATCCTTAATCTCAAAACCAATATATCATATCCTTCAACAATTGTAATTAATTGATCAACTTCCTAATGTCAAATCAAATGGTTGTCTTTGTGAGGGTCCTAGGGTGGCTACGAATAACAACACGCTCCTCCCTTCTAGCACTAGCCACCCATGCTTAACTTGATTTGGTTGAATAATAGCTTATCAAGGCTCCTGTTGATCACTTTATGATTGTTGAGGTTTTAAGCATTATCCTTTAAAGGGTCTCCATCAAACCCATTGCTTGGGTCAAACCCAAGACATCCTATTAGGCAAGACAATATATATATATATATATATATATATATATATGAGAGGCAATCATATACTACATAAAAGACATTAGTGTTTATCTAGCATGAAAATACATTGGTTAAGTTTTACCGATTAAGTCCAAACTTTATGACTTGGACTTACACTACTAATTTTCATAATATATTCTCTTAGCAAATCATAAATAGAGCAAGATCGTTTTTTTATATTTTTTTTAGTTAAAAGGAGGCCCAAAGGCTAAGGAATTCAAAATTAATTTTGCTTTTTTATATATCAAAAGTTTTTAATGCCTGATAAAAAAGAATGCCAAAAAAAAAATATAATCACATGTACTTGAACATAAGTAATTTCTATTTGGAACTAATAAATCTTTAGTTAATTATATCAATCATTAAGAAGACTTGCAAGATACATAAGAAGAAAAAAGGTATTTTGTATACTCATGAACGCCTTTATTGGAGTTTAACATGTAGCTATTGAGTCATGATGATGATACTCGCCCTCCAAAGAGATTCTTTTAAAGAACTCACATGCAATCATCAGAGAGACTCACTCATGGACATCAATAGATTATGCTTGCCCGAGCCTACTGAGGAACTTACTTTGCATGGGGCGAATTCATGATTCCTTTTCAAATCACCACTCATCATTTCCTCCATCGCTATATCTCCTCCCAAAACATTCAAGCTTTCCCAACTCAGCTACAAGGAAGTGCTATTCAAAGAACTTTTCATATTGTTAATCTACTATTGCATGACCTAAAGCTCTCCATTCCTGCCACATCTCACACACCTTTCTCCTCAATGTTACCCAACATCTCGTGCAGAAGTCGTCGACCACACCTGACCTCGAGTCAGAGTCCACTCACATACTCATTCAAAGCTTAATTAATATCATTAAGCTCACCTAGAGGGAACTTGCCCAAGGGCCCATCTCCATCATCCTCCTTCAACCCATAAGGAGGTGATATGTGTCTAGATTAGCGTGTAGCATTGTACAAGTATTATGTGTCTTTTGTATTTTTTACTTTTTTCTCCATATAGCCTTTTTTATATAGCCTGAAGAACCTTGCAAATAAGGAGTATTAAGGAACAATTGTGAGACATTGAAAATCTTCCTTCACTAATAGTGGACATTTTGTAAGTTTAATATATGTTACTTTTTTTCTCCACTATCTCTTTGCACTCTCCATCTTATATATATGTTCCAGCTCACCGTGTTGACATGGTATTGAAGCTGGGTTCTCATCCATGAACAAAATTGGATTCAATATAATTAAATAAATTAAGTTATTTATCTCTTTGTGTTATATCCTACTGTCTAAAGGGATTTTGCCCAACAAATATTTTAAGCACTCATATTATTATGATGAGATGCATTACTTGGACATAAAATTATTACCCAAGTTGTATATTTTATTTGGGGTTGTAATAGAGTGGTCAAGTTACATCAAATTTGTTGGCTCTTTAATGTGACTATGTTGGCCTTGTTGACATAATAATGTCACCCAAAAAATATTGAGTCATCATCCTATGGTCAAAATATCAGTATGGGGATTGATATTTCTTGAGTTGATAATATTTTAGAGCTTGTAAACTCACACATACGAGGATGGTTACTAGGTGTATGATTTGGAGTACGAGGTGCACAAGTGCATACTTTGGGGCATGTGATTACACATGAGAGGTAATGTGCTGATGAATTGGTGCGTTATATGAAGTTTATAAGTTGGTGAGTGGAAGCTAGCGGAACCACAAATAAGTTATATACCACACATCAAAATGTGGGATGCCATTATAAGGGAAGTGACAAATAATCTAGCATGGGATACACAAATCCCCTCTCCTAAAAGTCAACAGTGTTATATTGCATTGTGACAACTTTTGTAATTAGGATAATGAAGTGACAGCAAAGTTTATAGCTTGTGTTGTGATGACTTGGATTGGAGGAGCCAACAAAAAGAATTGTTGAATTGGAATTTTAGACAACTTGAATAGTTCACTATGAGAGCCAATGAATATGAGTTGGGCTATCTGCTTAAAGAGTTTATAACTTGCTTTGGTGGCAAGTATCCATTAAGAAAAGAGTTTCTTTAAGCTCTTGAATCCGGCAACAATATCCATCTTGAGAGAGAGAGAGAGAGAGAGAGAGAGAGATTGGGAGGAGACATTCTTTTAAGAATCAAATACAGAGTAGGCCTTGACAACTGAATAAGAGGATGCAATTTTGGTATAATTTAGATAACCAGAGAATTATAAAAATAGATATAAAACTATATTATTAGATATATAAATATATAAACATTTAATGGTGTGTGTAAAGGAAAAGTTTGCCATATAGTAGCAGAAAAAAATACCAGTATTTTATTTTTATAGGAAATACATCCGAAGCACTCATTTTTAATTAAGAATACTTGGTTTTTCTTATATCCGATTTTGTAAGAAGATTAATATTCAGTTTTCTCTATTTTAGTTCTCTCTTTTGCTATCATGGTTATACTTTCGTTCGAAAATTTTCACTCAATAGAGATCATAGCAAAACAAAATATCCTCCCTCAATAGAGATCATGATGATAAAGTTCAAAATTTATTTCATTCATTAATGACTTTAACATATTTTAATACTATTTTTTTAATATTAGGTGAAATTATTGTTGAAAACAAAGTCAATTTTTATTTGAAGAAGCTGAGGTACATACACTACATGAGTAAAAGGAATGACATAGAAAAGTAAATCATATTATGTGATTTCAGTATAATTGTTTGCTTGAGCTTTGCATTGAACATTACATAGTACATATAAGCTAAAGGCTTGGGATTTGCTTTACACATGCATGGGTAAGATGTGTTGGTTTGTTATGATGTAAGGGCTGAGATTTGGCTAGTTGTGTAGTGGTTGTTGTTGTGTCAGAGTAGTGGTGGTATGCTCTTTTACCCCCATGTAAACTGATGGTGTTTGTAAGATAGTCAGTTTGGATCGAAGAAGTTGAAAATGCTGAGTGGATAGTGATTTGGTGAGAATGTAGGCTATTTGATCTATAGTGCTAATTAGAAGTATTTGAACTGTGTTGGGGTGAAAGTGGTCACGAATAAAATGATGATCAATATCAATATGTTTAGTCTTTGGGTGGAAGACTGGGTTGTTAGCTAGAGCAATTGCTAATGTGTTGTCGCAATGGAGAGGAATGGGATGATCAACTAGAATTTGAAAGTCCTATTAAGAGCCTTTAAAGCCAGAGAATGTCGACAGTAGAAGATGCTAGTGCCATATATTCTGATTTTATGGATGACCTAGCCATGGTATGTTGTTTCTTGATGCTCCATGATATTAGTGTATTGCAGAGGAACGAGCAGTGCCCTGAGGTTGATCTGCAAGTGGTTGTATCATTGGCCCAGTTGACGTTTGAGAAGGAGGCGAGGTGTAATGGACCTGTGAAAATTTGTAAACCATAATTAATTGTGCCTTTGATGTATCGAAGAAGTCGCTTGAGTAAGTATGAGTGGTACGGAAGAGGATGGTGCATATATTAACATAGGATGTTAAACAATGTCAGGACGGATGATTGTCAAGTATTGTAGCAATTTTGTGAGCTGCCTGTAGATGCGTGGATCAGATAACAAAGGATCAATAGGCGGAATGGGAGGTGGTTTGGTATATGTGGGCTTGGCAAGAAAATTGTAGTTTATGAGGGCTGCTTGGTTGAGAATGGAGTTGTCATATGTCGTTTGTGAGAGATAGTTGGAGTTGGAGTGCTGCTTGATCTAAATGCCAAGGAAATTGTGAGCTTGGCCTAAGTGTTTCATGGTAAATCTTTTGCTAAGCTCCTAAATGAGAGTTGAGATGGTTGGGGAGTTTTTGTTAGTCAAGAGAATGTTGTCTACATAGAGATGAAGGTATGTTTGGATGTGGTTTTGCCAGAAGATCAACAGGGAATGGTCTGATTTACTGTGATGAAAACTAAGTGATTAGTGGTGGGTTGTGAAGGCAGTGAACCATTGGCAAGGAGCCTATTTTAGTTCATATATGACTTTGCAGAGTAGACATACATAGTTGGGATTTATGGAGTCTTCAAAGCCTTTTGGTTAAGCCATGTATACGATTTCTGTGAGATTACCATGAAGGAAAACATTTGCTACATTGAGCTGTTGAATGGGTCAATTTCGATTGAGAGCAACGGCAAGCATGACACATATAGTAGGACATGTTCCTGCCGATGACCTTGAATGACCAATCTAGCCTTGTAGCAGACAATGAAATCGTGTGAGTGATACTTTGTTTTGTATGTCCACCGACAACCAAGAATGAAAGTTTTGGTGGTTGGAGATACTAAGAACTAAGTACCTTGTTGTTGAAGTGCATGACATTCTGCTACCATGCGTTTCACAAAGGGATGGATTTGATAGCTTCGGAGTATAGTGTAGGGTCGTTTGGGGTGATTGGCTCAAAGTTCCGGTGGATCATATTGAGAATGGTGTGGGGTTTTAAAGAGCCACTTCTGGAGCATGCAACCATTGGGTGGACGGGTAAGTTGGTTGGCTCTATTATGATGTAAGGGTTGAGATTTGGATGTGTGTAGTGACTATTGTTATGTCAGAATAGTGGTGGTATGCTCTTTATTATTGAACCAATCTTTTTTTTGCCACATTTAGGTCAATGTATATAATGTAAGACAAAATAACATTAGTATTTTTTAATATGAAATTAATTTTCAATTATCATTTGTTAAAGAATAAATATCGGAGATATATTTTTTTAATTTCATATAAATTCAAATTTCACTGTATGAAACGAGGGCGGTGTGGTAATTTCAATAGAACGGTCGGCAGATTTTTAAGAACCACAAACAGTTTGCGCACTTTGCGTAAGGCAACGCTCATCCCCGCGCATTCAATTTCCACCTTCCTCAACTGCTCCTTGACATTTCCTGATCTCGGCCACCTCTCCACCTCTCCTCTCTTCGTTTTTCTCACTCTTGCTTTAGTGTTTACTGACTACTATGACGGATAAGATCCCCAGACTCCTTCGTTCGACGGTCTACTCCTCCGGCGGGATTCACCGCCCACCAAATCCAACCCCCTCGCCTCATCGTCGAACCCGAGTCTCCCTTCAAAAGCCAAAGCGCCGAAAGCCTCGTCTCCGGATTCTATCCCGTTCGGCCTCCGAGCCGATCCTGCGGACCGTACATATGTTCATCCCTGGCAATGAAGAAGGAAAAAATGTACAAGTGGGTACAAGCATGTATGAAGAACCGCTTGGGATAAATGAAAACCCCATGTTCCCTCGCTACCACACCTGCACGGATGTCTTCTCCCCGTTGCTGTGCCCTGGATCAACATTGGACACGACTCGTGGCTCCATTGAGGTCAGCTAATAGATCCAATCCAGTAGATTGTAGGGTTTTGGTGAATAATTTGTCGCAGGATCGAGGGTGACATATTGATTGAGCGGTTTTGGTTGTTGACTTGGGGGCGCAGGAGGCGAAGGTTGTGGTGAGCGTGGCCGTAGAGCGGAGCCCAGGGCCGGTGAATGCGATGGTGCGGCTTGGGGCCAGCGTTGAGGAGGTAATTGAAGTTATCGTTAAGAAATACTGTCGCGAGGGGCGGAGTCCGCAGCTAGATCGTGATAGCACGGCTTCGTTCGAGCTCCACTATTCCCACTTCAGCCTTCAAAGTAAGAATTAATATGGCTCTTTTTTTCCCTTTTTTTTGTCTGTTGTTCTCCTTGTTACTAGTTTTATTTGTATATGTATTTTTTTTCTAATGCCATTTCGTTCTTCACTCTTACCATTGTTCACATGTTTATTTCTTGCTTGTAACTAGTTTACAATAATTTAGCTAGTTGTAAAGTAAGGGGAGAAAATGTAAAATGTATTTTTTGTAATTTTTTTTCTTCTGGGAATAGATTAAGGACATGATTCATGTAAAATGTGAATCATGTAATGGAAGATAATTCATTATTCAGTGTGAATCATATAAATGGGAATCCCCAAAGTAAGTTTTTGAGAAATGCCTTTTGTTTTCGCAGTCAACATACTTTCAATACATTTTTAAGATTTATATCACAATATTTTTGATAGTAATCTCCATTTTTTTTCACATATAAAGGCCTCTCTTATATGTAATATTGCCTCTTAAATATGTGTCAAAAACATGCTAAACTTATTGATAAAAAAAATAAAAATACTTGTAGTAGGAATCTTTATCATCAGCATCTGATCAAAGAGAAAGAGTAAATCATTGGACTTTCAGTTTTAGGGACTGTTTGGTAGAGGCTTAAATTTTTTCAAACAATTTTTTCTTATGCATTTAAATCTTGATTCATCTTAAATCCTATTTTAAGTGATTTAGGAAGATTTACTAATTTCTGAGTGATTTATAGTATTCAACTCCCCAACAAGTTTCCTTTACCTCTATCTCTCTCGCTTCCCTCCACTCTCACTAATGCTAGAGCCCAATTCCATTGTCGTGCTATCTGGCTCCCACAATGCCCATCGTTAGACTGTCGTCTCTAATATCTACCCTTATGGTCGGTCTCGTGAATAACATCCCTTGGCTCTATATTTGACGACACCTTGCAGGCTGCAAATCCTATCAAATTAACTCTAGGGTTAGTTGCTATCCAATGCTCATATGATCGTCGACTCCTTAGTCGATAGGAATCCTTGAAAGCCTTGTGTTGGCCAACTCCTCAGCTGATTTAAAATGCCTCCATAAACCTTTGGCACTACACTGCCTATTAATTTTCTAGTCATATCATGTCCATTCGTTGTCATCGGGATGCTCTACGTGGTCTCCGTACACAGCTGCATATTGCTATTTAAGGTGGCTCATACTCCCCATGTTGCTAGCACAAGTAGTCCATACCCCTCATCAACATAGGTGGACCATATGTTCCATGTCGTTTTAAGGCGGTTACAATGACTCTTTGGAATAACCAATAAAAGGTTGACATTCTCACTATATAAGCTCCTCGCCCATGATTGTCAATCAGGGGCCGACATTCTCCTTATATAAGCTTCTCACCCATAAATGCTTAGGAACCTTGGCCTTCTTTTTCATTCTGTTGAGATTGAACTCATATTAAGAAATGAGCCCTCCCACCCTCTCCTATTACACATCTCTCATGTTTTATCTCTCCATTTTCAGACCAATTCTTTCATTCACATTTTAGAAGTGTAATGCCTATTTTTTTTTGCATCTAATCAAAGTCATGCTCGGGGTAGATAACTATTAAGATCATACCCCCATAAGGTATCACGTAGGTTATCCTTGTCAGCTTGATCATGCTTGAAAACTAAGCTTGGATCAAATCATCTGCTTGAATTTGATGACCTTCTGCCTAAAATCATAACTTTTAGTTGTTGTCTCAAGTTATTGCATGTTACCTCTATAGTAGACAGCCTAAGCCCTTAGTTCCCTCCAATCATTTTAGAACGTACTTCAACACTTACTTGACTGACTCAATATACTCAGGACCAAGCAACTACTTTGACTAGTAACTTTCTTACTTGGCAGCTCATGTTAGCATCTCCCTTTGATGACATGCAGTTATATCTCCCTTTGACGACATGCAGTTGACTCCAACATAACTTTTGTTTGTCACTTGCTGATTGAATCCCTCAGTTTGACTCCAACGTACTTCAATTTTTTTTTTAAATTTTCCTGCGGCAGTTTCAACTGGAAAATTTCAGGCAAAAATTGCCCCTGGAAAGTTGTCAGAATTTTTTTTTGCTGATTTTTTTTCTTCGATAATTATTTTCAGACATGCGATTTACTGACGGATTATTTTCCGTAGGGAAATTACCCGAAAACCATTATTAACGTTGTAAATTCAGTGATTTCAACAGAAAAGTCCGTCAAAAATGAGTGATTTTCATGTAGTGTTCCAATATGCATCGTCAATAGTGTTTCTCCTTCCGATCGCATCTCCAATAACACTCATATGGTTTGTGGCTGACAAGCCCCTTAAGCTGCCTTTTGATTGGCCCTTAACCTTCTTCTCGATGACGTTGAGATGAAACTCATTTATGGAAGGAGTCCTACTTTCCTCTCCTTATTTCACTTTGTCACTCATCCAGATGACTTTGCCTAACAACGTGAGATGGACTTTCCTTATACTTTGTACATTTTCTCTTTCAAAATGGACTCCTCCCCCTTATGCACCGTACACGTAGGATATAAAGCCAAACCAACTAAATTTGGCATCTTTATAGGCCCTCTTCTCCTCTTGCCTCTCTTCTACAGTGATGTCAATCACAACCAATTCTCTTGAGGTCCACCAGCTTTACCTTCCTGAACTGATGAGCGATATCATCTTCTCCCATTCTTTCCCCAAGCCAAGAAGTATCACAACCTCACTTATCTTACCCTCTCGTCGGCACCAATTACTCTCCTCACATGCCTATTGGCACCTCTCCAAGAGCGAATTAATTTCCATTGTTTTGATGTGGCTCATTATCTTGAGATAGAATTGGAGCAACAACTCTTGTAGTTAGTCAGTGTCAACACCTAGGATAAAAAGCATATTCTTAATCTTGAGAGGAATGTGGAAGATGACTAGCTTGTGGAAGGCAATTGAATATCCCTTGGATCATTCCTCTCAGATGATCCTCTATATATTGCAACTAATGATCCTCTTTATATTGAACTATTAATAGGTGACATAATTATTTGATTGCTCGTTGTATAAGATTCTGTCAAGGCATTCAAGGTCATTCATTATTTGTTTCCTAGCATTCTATATGTTTCAACAGACACAAGTGGATGTTGGACCTAAGTTATCCATTAAAATATATCACGACTTCACAAAAAAAAAAAAAAAAAAAATCAAGCCGAAAGAGCAAAAATAATATAGAGATAATGTGTCAATGAATATTTTGGAGAATTAGTTTACAAGAAACCCAATTTTTGAATTGAGAAGGGCAAGTCGAGCCGAGCTATAGAAAAATAATATAGGAAGGAGATTATGTAGAGAATTCTAGAAGGATTTTTTTAGATTTCATATGCCCATTCTTAACTAGTTATCACTTCTTTATGCGTGGTTACTGAGGATTAAAGTTGACGTTATGGAATTGGTTATATAGTGCAATACTTGCAGAAGATATAAATTAAACCTAGGTAGTTTGTTTTATAGCAATCGACTTATACTTGACTGCTAGTCAAGAACTTTGGGTGAACATTTCTAAATTGATGATGAATATCTTTGATGAGTTATACTGAGAAACCAATTGCCTTGCAAATACTTTGGGTAAGTTAATGAGTTCTTTTGGGCTACCGTCCAATGTTTAATAGCCTAGTGCCGAGGGCGAAGTTAGAGACTGTAGAATTCTGTGAAACAGAGCTGAGACAAGAGGGATCGAGGACGAGAACAGAAAGAAAATAATATTTCATATATACATCTGAGGTTAGGGGTGTAAACGAGTCAAGTCGAGTCGAGTATTTGCCTTATCAAGCCTGGCTCGTTTAATCTTTAATGAGCTCGAGCTCGATTAGTGGCTCGAGATCGACTAGTTTAAAAAATATCAAGCTCGAGCTCGACTCGAAAGCTCGAGCTTGTTTAAAAAGCTCGAGCTCGAGCTCGTTTAAAAAGCTCGAACTCAACTCTTAACTCTTTTAATATTTGGCACGAGTCTTTAATTTTAAACGAAAATTCTCTTTTTCTGGAATTTTTTCTTCTAACCCTTAATTAAAATTTATTTTCAACAATAAAAAAATAACTTAATTCATCATAAAATGTCTCGAACTTTAACTATTAATTTTCTTTAAAAAAAATTATAGAAGAATCTATATATTATGAGCAATCATCTTTCTTTAAAAAATTTAATTTAAAATTTGATCTATATCAACTTATCAATTGCAATTTTTATATGGTTAAGTATTATAAAACCTTGAATAATATAGAAATAGAGCTTTCAATAATATAAAAATTTGACCAAATTACATTTCATATCATCATTACAAAAACAACAATTGGAATCATACAACTCATTAAGAAGTTTCATAATAGAGCATAAGTAAAACTGAATGAAGATAGAACTAGATATTCCTTGTCTGTCTGATATTTGGATGTTCCATATTCTTCAAATTCTTTCATCTCTACTACCAAGCAGGCAAGTACCAACTACCAATTAATATGATAAAAACCTGTAAAATTAAGATAAAAGCAAAATGATAATTATTTTAGAAATTGGGTAAAAAGAAAAATATTAAATATTCCACATACAAAATTTATAAGCAATCTTACCGCTCAAACCTAACAAGCAAAATTATCCAGCATATGTTTTGATGGATAGCATAAAAAATGAGCTTAAGATATAATCAGATCGGTAAAATTCAATGCATAAGAGATAAAATTTTGCATCAGAATATAAGAAGAGAAAAAATTATAAGATTTATTAAATTAGAATAAGTTATGTGCTTTGATTCATGATACAGTTATTGCATCAAATCAACAAATGGCAGTTTTTCTATTAGTGAACTCTCCCAACGTTTGATTAGTTGTAGATTTGGCCAATGACTGATGACAAACTCTTCCAATGTTTGAGAATTTTTGCCAAATCATACTACCACATATAAACGATCTCATACAACCCAATAATGCGCAGCAGTGACAGCACTTTGACAGCACCGATTCTCACCAGAGAATTCTGTTTCAACCACTACAAACACCAAACCTTCCAATCCACCTTTCTAAGATTATACTGTTTGCAGGTTAGCAACAGCTTCCATATGTATAGGAGGTCATATAATTTTCAAGCACCAACTTTGCAGGTTAGCAACAGTTTCTATATGTATAGGAGGTCATATAATTTTCAAGCACCAACTATATATGTACATAAAACTCAATTAAATGAAAGTATGGAACACAAAGTTGGATATATTTCTGACCTCATATTTTCTCATGTAATTGGTAGGACAATCTCCACCTCTTCATCTTCTTCTTCCTCCTACAATAGCAAAGATAATTGAAATTTCATATATAAGTCGTTTAGGATACCAAACAAATGTGTTCTACCTCATGGATAAGAATTATTACCTTAACCCTTCCCTTCAAGCCATAGTGGCAGCGAACCCAGTTGGAGCCACAAAGGAGAGCTTGCACAGTGTCAACCCCTAATTTTGATCGATATATATCAACTACTCTTTCTCCAGCACTGAAAGTGGACTCTGACGCAACTGTACTAACAGGGATGGATAAAATATCCACTGCCATTCTTGAAAGTATGCGGTATTTGGCTTGATTATTTTTCCACCATGCTATCACATCAAACTTCTGACCTTCACTACAAAGTTCTAAGCCATCTTCCAAGTAGTTGTCTAAATCTGATTTTATAGGCCTGGTGTTTGTTTTGGATGAGACAAATGAGGTGAAATCATGCCAACCACTATATTTTTTAGAATCAGATTGATGGTCTACACTTTGCAATGTATTGGTTGTGCTCCTTGAACTCCCTCCTGCAATACCACCATCACCATCCAGTTCGGCTTCAGAACTTCGAACATATTCCTCATACATTTCATAGAGAAGACATCTAACATGCTGCACATTCCTCAAGCTATCATCTGCTTGATATATCTTAGGGTAGGCAAACTCAATTACAACAAACTTCATTCTTGGATCCATCACTGCACCAAAAGCTATGAGGAGATTACATTTGCCCCAATATTTATCAAATTTAGCTTTCATCTTCTTAGTCATCTCCACAATAAAATTATCAGTAGAAATTGCCCCCTCATCCAACACCTTCTTAATAGTACAAATTTGTGAAAGAAATAAATTTGTTGTAGGGTAATCTGTTCCTGAAATAATAACAGTTGCTTCGTTGAAGAATCCCAAAATGTCACAAACCTTTTCAATTTTATCCCACTCCTCCTCTGTTGGACATGCAACATATGCCACTTCTCTTTCGTTATATGAAAAAAGGCTTCCCTTAACCTTAATGCCACTGTCAACATTGAGTAAGTTGAGTTCCAACGAGTTGGGCAATCCATTACTAGCTTTCTAGTAGGTAATTGTAATTGTTGGACAACCTCAGAAAATCTGACTAACCTTGCTTCAGATGCATTAACAAAACTCACAGTGTCTCTAATTTTATCAATAATGTTCTCAACACTTTTTATGTCATCCTTAACCATAAGGTTTAGTATGTGAGCACAACAACGGACATGAAACAACCTTCCTCCAAAGAATAGTTTTTTCTTCACTCTAAAACTATCCTTTAAAAGCTTCATTTCCCTATCATTATTTGATGCATTATCAACTGAGATTGTAAAAACTTTATCCTCAACACCCCATTCACAAAGTGCCTTGTAGAATGTATCAACAATTTCGATAGCCGTATGTGGTGGTGGCAAATGCAAAAAACTCAATACTCGTTTCTGTAACTTCCACTGCAAATCAATATAATGAGCTGTGACTGCCATATATGAAGTTCTTTGATTTTTTGACTTCCATAATCTGTGGTAAAACTTATTTTGTTAATGCCCTTTAAAGCATTCTTCAAATTTTTTTTCTCCCTTTCATACACTTGTATGACATCATTGCGTGCTGTTGCCCGTGAGTATTTCACAAAAAAAGGTGACATAGACTTCAAAATTAAGTTGAATCCAAATTCTTCAACAATAGAAAATGGTTTCTCATTAATTAGAATGTAATGTGCTATCATCTCCCTGACTTTTTGATGATCATATTTAAATGTTGTCAACAATCCACCATCTTGACTGCTCTGAGAGAATGAGTTTTCTAAATCTGAAGGTTGGAAGTGTAAGATTTTTTGCTTTTTAATGGCACGAATCCTAGCAGCACATCGATCCAAATGTCTTTTAAATTGTGTAGTTGCACCAGTAACTCCAATAAGTAATTGTTTCTTACAATGCACACATTCTCCTTTTTTTTGCCCAGTGGGAAGAATAACTTCTTTGAACTCATCCCAAACTTTAGATCTTTTTTTTCTTTTATTTCTTCCTATAACATCATCAACTTCTTCAATATCATCCACTTGATTTTCATTAGTCCACTTTTCAACCTCTTCGTCAATCTCATTATGTGTATTATTCTCATTCATAGGTTGACTACCAACATAAGAGTGCAGGTGGTCATCATGTCTTCCAATCTCAATATTTGCAGGCTCAATATTATCCCCTTCCATACTAACTGGTGTTGACATTCTAAAAAAATGATAATAACATGAGAAACGAAAATATATTTAACATCTAAAAACTAATTCTAAATTTTTTAACTGCAAGTAAGAGAATCAAAGAAGTAATATACGCCCACATGTACATCCAAAACGAACAAATCAAATAACCAATAGAATAAGAGAAATAATATGCATCCAATTAGCTTTTCAGCTAGAATTCCATCATAGAGCCGTTTACATCCCTAATCAAAATACAACCTATAATATGCATGATTTAAGCTTTCTTTGAAACTCCTGTTGCTTGCAAAACAAACCTAATAGTACAATAGTTAAGCAAAAAAAAAAATGAAGAAAAACTGAAAAAGAATAAGAAATCCCCAAATTCTTGACTAGTTTTGGGCAGTGTGATTAAGAAATGAACTAGTACAATTTAATTATCATAATATTACAGTTTATTTATACCAAAAACTTGCACGCCAGCTATTTTCAATATCAATTACGTGTCCTATCATACAAATTAGCTTCAGACTTCCATATGCCAAGTTGCTAACATCCAAATCAAGCTTGAGAAGAAAATTAGATACAGAAAGAGACTTACAGAAAGAAGATGAGCGAATAAAATAAGTGGGAAAATATAAGAAGAGCGAATAAAATATATAATTTTAGATAACTCCTGTTTAGGTGATATGAGACTTGTTGCCTCAAAAGTTATTCATTAATATGATTTTCACCATTCAATGTTATCGAATTCTTGGAAGGAAAGTCAAAGAAAACAAGAAAAATAAGAAGGAAACCCTAATCTCATGATTCTCATCTCATTTTATTTTGTGCAAAATATGAAAGTATATATACCTTCTCAAAAAGACTTACAATGAAAGTAATCAAAACAATTTACAAAAGAAAGAACAAAAAAATCCCAAGAGAGGTCGATGGCATGAAGAAAAAGTAAAGATCCACACATTACGTAGACGAGTCGACGACGAGGAACACTTACGCAGACGAGATGCCGAATGTCCGAGTCCGACGTCGCAGCGAGCCAGTGAACGACGACGCAAGATCCCTAAGCCGAGATGCCGAATGTTCGTGGAAGAAGAAGGCCCGAACTCCTGAAGCTGCTCTAGATTTTGGAGGCGAAGTAGGGCGAGGCGGCGAGCCGAGAAATGAAAAATGAATGCGAAATTGCGAAAAGATTTAGGGTTTAGGGTAATATGCGGGACCGCGGGTTCGGGATTCGGGAACCGGCATGCAGCGGGTGAGCGGATCATCAAACGGTCAAACCAAACTTTCTAATTACTTAAATAATATATATATAAATTAATCGAGTAGCTTATCAAGCTTTCGAGTCGAGTCGGACTGAGCTCGAACTCGAGCTCGATAATTATACGAGCTCGATTGTAAGCTCGAGCTCGAAGCTCGATAAGCTCGGCTCGCGAGCTCGTTAACGAGTCGAGTTCAAGCCGGCTCACGAGTCGGCTCGGCTCACTTACACCCCTATGAGGTACATAGGCTCCTATATATAGAGCATAAAGAAGTAGGTGGTACATAGATAGCAACATGAGTTTTAATTACTAGAACATTTGTCTTGTTGTTCTTATATGCCCCTGCAAACTGATGAGCCAGATTGGACAATCAGTTTGAGACGGAGTTTGTGAAATCTAGGTGTGGATAAGGATTTGGTGAGAATGTCCGCGACTTGATCAATGGTGTTGATCGGAAGTAATCAGATTGTGTTATGTTGGATGTGATCTCGGACAAATCGGTGATCTATCTCGATATGCTTTGTACGAGCGTGGAACATCAGATTATTTGCGAGGGCTATAGCAGATGCGTTGTCACAGTATAGGTCCGTTGGTTGTTGTTGGTTGATGCCGAAATCTGCAAGGATCCGACGAAGCCATAGAATATCTGCAGTTAGAGCTGCTAGGGCTCTATACTCAGTTTCGGTGGATGATCGCGCGACCGTGTTTTGCTTTTTGATCGTCCAGGATATTAGATCAAGAGCAGAATTTCGTCTATTAGAAGATGATTCAAAACCCAATTTATGACTCTTGGAGTTATTACAGACCTGACAAGAGATTTTATTAGTGTCTATATGCAAATGCGAATTACAAGATGCTAATATTAAGAGTTCTTGAATTTGGGTGGCCCAATCGGTGATGCCACGGGATCAACTTCTTGGTAGAAGTTTGGAGCCACAGTTGTTGTTGGAAGTGGCAGAGGGTCGGATCGGGTAGAGCCCTTCACGGCATGGTCCCCGAAGGATGATTTGATGCGTCTGCAGATCCTTAAAAAGAAAACCATAGGGATAAAATGTAATGGAAATATTATTGTCCTTGGTTAGTTTTGAGATAGAAAGTAAATTATATTTAAGGACAGGAGAACGTAGGATTTGAGACAGAGTTAGCTTACGAGAGGGAGTCGGTAGCAATCCTCTGCCGGAATTTTCAATGCTAACCAAGCTCCCGTCGCCAATGATGATATCGTCGGTGCCATTGTATGGCGTGGAGATAGAGAGATTGTCCAGCGATCTGGTCATGTGAGACGATGCGCCAGAGTCGAGGTACCAGTCGGTGTATTGCCCGGAGGAGTTCGCTGCTAAGGCTTTGGGCTGATTCTTGGTGGTTCTTGGAACGTATTGTGGGCTCAGCCTGTGCCAACAGTCAGTAGCTATGTGACCTTTCTTTGAGCAGATCTAGCAGGTGGGCGGTGCTTCTTTGGGCGAGCTGCTTTGAGTATAAGATCTGGGTTTGTTCTGACGGTCACGCCCGCGACCAAGAAACAGTGCAGTGTGAGGATCAACGGATGAGGCAAGTCGAGCATTGTCAGAAGCAATGTGAATCTCTTCACTCAAGAGTAATGAGTAGAGTTGATCGAGGTTTAGCGGATGAACCATGGTGCGAATGGACGTCTTGAATGATTGTTATGCCGGAGGAAGACCGTTGAGTATGTGAAGAATTATATCTTCTGGATCTAATTTGGAGCCGGCGGCCGCTTTCTGATCAATGAGCGTTTTGATTTTGTTCAAATACTGAACCATGGTGGAGTTCTTGAAGGAAACGTGGTAGAGCTCGTTTTTAAGTTGCATAACCTTGGATCTACTGGTAGACTGAAACCTGATTTCAAGGGTTTGCTAGATTGTAGATGTGGATTCTTGGTTGAGAACGTAAGGAAGAATTGAAGCTGAGATGGTCGAGCATATGGCTGATGCAAGATTTTGATCAGTGAGCAGCCATTGCGTGTAGGAAGGGTTGGGGCGGTGTTGCCGTCAGATTTGGTGAGAAGTTGATCAGGTATGGGAGTTTTGGGATCAAGAAAGGAGTCGAATCCATTTGCCCGACAGATCTTGAAGATCTGCGAGCACCAGAGATGGTAGTTGTCGGGAGAGAGAGGGTTTTGAACGACATGTTTGAGGTTGGAGAGAACAAACTTGAGGGACGAGGAGATCACCGGCGTATTAGCAGGCGTTGTCTCCGTTTGTTCACTGAGCTGAGAGAGAGACGAAGAGGCCATTGATGCCCAAGATCAGAGAGGCGTATCTGATACCATGTAGAATTCCGTGAAACAGAGCTGAGACAAGAGGGATCGAGGACGAGAACAGAAAGAAAATAATATTTCATATTTTCATCTGAGGTACATAGGCTCCTATATATAGAGCATAAAGAAGTAGGCGGTACATAGATGGCAACATGAGTTTTAATTACTGGAACATGTCTTGTTGCTCTAATAGAGACTACCCTTTCTCAATTTGTTTGTGATTCATTTTTGGCCAAGTTGAGGCCTTAGATGACTTCAAATTTAGGCTTCGTTTGGGACGGCTTTCATATTGCTTCTTAAAACAACTTTCTATTATAAAAATTAAAACTTTTATATATAAAAGCTGCTTTAAGAAGCAGTAAAAAAGCCGTCCCAAGAAGGGGTGCCATGGAGGTAAAATTTAAGTTTTGAGTGTACAATTTTGGTCGTTTATACTTTGTCTCTGATATTTCCAAGGGATTAAAGTATTGTGCTGTTGCAGCTATTGTACCGGTTTTTGAGGGGGATTATTTTATTTAATATTTTCCTAATAACTTTTGAGATAAAATAAACTATGTTTTGAGTGCCAACCTTTCAGTGTGCTGGACTTGCCCAACAAGTTCATTGACATTATAGCCTGTCCATTGGATCGTCCCCTTAAACGGCTGGAACAAGTGAGAGGCCTCATAGACCTAAGAAAGAAATAAAAAGAAAGGCTAGAAAACTGTATAGCTTGTTTGTTTTTGGCCTTTGATAAAAGCTGCTGTGAGTGTGGTGGTCTTAGTAAGCGGGGCGGTTTCATGGTTAAGTATGGTGGTGCAAATTGGGGAACATCATCTAGAGATTTTCATGCTAATATTATTCAGATCTCTATGCTTATTATCTCTTTTATGTGATGCTTATAGTTTAATTAAATATTGAGATTTTTTTATATATATGGCTTTAGAGTATGACTGTTCGTTATGAAGTTTGTTTTAAAGATCTTTTTTCCTTAACTTTTTAGTAGTGGATTGGTTCCTTCAGCAGATTTAAGTTCTTATGTTGGCTTAGGCTTCGTTTGTGATAACTTTTTTATTTCTTTTCAAAGCAATTTTTTAGTGCAAACATTTTTAATTTTAAAAAAAATTGTACTAAAAAGTTGCTTTACAAAGCAATAAGAAAGCTATCCCAAACGAATCCTTTAATTATATGAAATTTGGTGTTTTGTGTACTACTGGATCTTTTTACTTCTACTCTATCATTTCATTGTATGCTTTCAATATTTTTGTTTTTCGACGGTGCTTGGGCATGAGCAAATAGAAAGTTCCAATTAATCCACCATCTTCTCAGATCTATGTCAACATTTTCTCAGTAAGGTTAACTTTGAGTCTTTGTAAGCGGTCTTAATGCAAAATGATAATAAGATACCCAATAAAACATAAAGGATTGGTAAAATTCTTTTGAGGATTTCTATCTTGGAAGTTGGAATCCACGTATCTTTATTGTATGTGCTATCTCAATCAAATTGAGAAGCTTAATTCAGCTCTTAAATTGTGGTGTCAATGTGCTATGTACCCCCGCTTTTACTGGAGAAATTATTGTGTACGCAATCCGAACGTGTTCGGATGTGCGTACACATTGCTTATTTTATTGCGTATTTTTTGATACATAAATTTTTCTATGTATTTTTTGCTTATTTTTTGTGTATTTAGTGAGTATTATTTATTTGCTATTTATTTTGCTACGAAAAATTATGTATAAAAAAATACGCAACAAAATAAGCAGTGTGTACGCACATCCGAACACGTTCTGATTGCGTACACAATAATTTCTCCTTTTACTGGGTTGGTTGCCACGGGGCTTTTTTCCATCTAAAGAGTTTTGTGGGATTTTTGTTCCTAGAACGCTGGATTCTATTCTTATTTTCGAGAAATTATTGTGTGCAGATACCGGATGGTTCAGAGATTAATCATAACGCGCCACGTTATCCGGTGCACGACTGTACCGAGCACCGGTACCGAACAAAAAAGTGACGTGACGTGTTCTGATTGGTCTCCGATGCCGTCCAAGGTCCGCACAGACTATTTTTTTCCTTATTCTTCTTCTACCAGTACTTATTGATATTCCTATTTCTAGCACTATGGATGGTGGTAGGTTCGAAATTTTTAGTTACCAGTTTTTGCCTTTTTCTACTGTTCCAATGACATCCTTTTGCAGTTGTTTGATATAATTTTTAATTATTTATTTTATTTATACTTTGATATTAAAAATATATATTTAATATTTTAAAAATATATTTTTAATTATTTATATGGTGGTTTCAATGCTGCCAATGGATGAGACCATGATGGCATCCGGTGGCGGCAGCTATTATAATTATTTTTAAAAATATTCAAAATAGGTTAAATTATTTGAGCGTTTTTTAAATTAATTTGATTTATTTGGAAAAATGAAAATAAAATTATTACAAAACACATTAAACAAATGTATTTTTAAAAATAAAAAGAAAAGGAAACTCAAACAAGCCCTTAACTTTTGGACGTGCAAATTCTTCCATTTTTTGTTATTTTAAAATTTGATTAATTATATTTTTCTTACTTAGATTTTTTTTTTTGAAGTAGTCTCGTTCAAGCATGAGGCTTATGTATCTTTAATTTGTATCCCTTTTCCATTTTCCCTCACCCTCTATCTACCTATTATTTTCTAGGGCTCTACATTGGGTATTTATACCCACACCCACCCACGTAGGATATTGGAGGGTATTGGTATGCCCATGATCTCATAAATGGGCATGGGTGGGTACTCAATATTGCAGAATAAAATGATTTATATTGTCAATCACTGTATATCGTATATTACCGCAATTCTCACTACGCAGCTCACAGCACTAAATTGTGTTCTGACCATGATAAATTTTGATATGCGGCTTGAAAGCTTGCAATCAAAGTAAAGGGTAACAAGCCTCAAGGGCAATGTTTAAAAATTGCGTAATCGGGTATTGAGGTGTTTTCATTCGTGAAGCGAGGCGTAAGCCTCAAAACAAAAAATTGCGTAAACATAAAATAATAAATTTTGTATATACTAATGAGTAAATAGTATATAAAACATAAAAATGCACAAGATATGAAGAGAAATCAAAATATTCAAATAATAAGACAACATGAATACAACAATATACCGGTCTGCTGGGGGTCCAAGGGGGCGCTGCCCCCTGACGGGGTTCGACCTGCCGGGGAACAAATTTTTATTGTAAGAGTAATTTTGAAGTTCTGCTTGTTTTTAAAGTTCGTAAGTTGTTTGTATGAAAAGATACCGAGTATGTACCGAGCGGTATTGAACATATACCTAGCGGTACCGAACATATACTGAGCGGTATCGAGCATGTATCTAGCGATACCGAGCATGTACTGAGTGGTATCAAGCATGTACCTAGCGATACTGAGCATGTACATTAGCTTTTTTTTTATTTTTTTTATTCTATTTTTTATAATTTTTAGAGGCAGACGTCTCTCAATCGTGAGGCGAGGGCGCCTCAGTAAACTTGAGTCGTACGCCTCATATCCTGAACTCATTGCGTGGGCTTTGAGGTTTAAAGGGGCTAAATTGTGCTGAGGCGTGCCTCTCATTGCGCAATTTTAAACCATGCTCAAGGGCATCAATCCGTGATGGACTGCGTTCAAAAAGCATGAAAAGTGGTTAGGCATGAATGGGTAGGGCATCCCAAAAGTCACCATGGGTGGGTGTGGGTGGGTGAAGCCTGCGCCCATGCAGAGCGTGGGTACCCAATCATGACACCATGTAGGGCTTTGTTCTTTTTTTTTTCATTATTTTATTCTTTTCTTTTCATTATTGCAGATTGAATGTATAATTGGTTCCCTCAGCTTTTTTTTATAATTGGGTCAAGCAGAGTATAGGGCTGAATCAACTTTAGTTTTTATTTAAATTCAGGTTTTGTTTGAGATAACTTTCTTATTGATTTTAAAACATTTTTCAAGTTCAAAAATTTCTAATTCAACAAATCTTTGAATTAAAAAATTGCTTTAAAAACAGTAAAAAAAATTATCCCAAATGAAATTTCAATGCGTCAATTTGAATTGACATACAGAAGTTGTTTTAACTTATAGCAGAATACTTTCATAGGTTTGAGGAAGAGTGACAAGATTGGAGAAATAGGCGGCAGGAGCTTCTATCTCTGCACTAACAGCGGCCGGCGTAGCTTTACCTTTGGAAGGGAAACAAGTGATTCAGGCAACTCCCCTGAAGGCAGTCAGATTGTTCTTGCGTCACAAAGCGGGAATCAACTGGTGCTTTCTCAGATCTTCTTCTCCATTGTTTCTAAGAAATTAAAGAAGATTGAGAGGCGAACGAAGAAGCTTTGGAAAGTGGTTACCCGTATTATCTGCATGTGATGCTTCATTTCCAAATTCTGAGATGTATATTGTTTACTATTTTCTATTCTTTCATTGCATGATGAGCCATTGCTTCTACCTTGATGGCTTTCTAACAAAGAAGTGTTGGTCTCGATAAATTATTTTATGTCGTTCGGAGACAAATCAAAATGAGTCACGTCGGTACTGCGGTTCGGTACTGCTCGGTATTGTTGACGTGGCTAATTTTGATTGGTATCCGGATATAGAGCTGCGCTCGGAGTTCGCACAAAATAATTTCTCGGTTGGTCTCATACCTCTCTCATCGTTGGTGTACGCAAAGAGGAAGAGACTTTTGTGATTGATGTAAAGTTATTTGTACCAATGATGACAAATTTGGAAGGAAGAGAGGTTTGATGTATTCTTATGGGGATTTACTTATATATTATAAAATTTTATGTATTTATATATTTAATTCCTAAACTTATCTTTATTTATATGACAATTAAATTTTAAATCATTTAAAATATATAATTAATATTAAGTTATTAAAAATGTTTTTTCACATATATGTTTTGAAATAATTTATAAATTTTCTATATTAAACATATAAATATATAAAATTTTTTTGGGTAACACGTTTATGTGTGGCACTTAGGGGTGCCGGCTCGCGAGCCGGCTGGGGCTCGACTCGTTAATGGGCTCGACGAGCCAAGCTTATCGAGCTCGCGAGTCGAGCTTGAACACGAGTTCGAGCTCGAGCTCGGACAATGGGCTGATCGACTCGTCGGCTCGTCGAGTAGCTCGGGTCGCGTCTGCGGGAGGCCGGGAGCGGGTGCGAGGGAGCGATCGCGGGATCGGGCGCGGGCGCGGCCGGCGGGAGGCGGGAGCGGACGGGCGCGTGCGCGGGATTTGACGCTGGATCGGACGCGGGCGCGGGCGCGGGATTTGGCGCGGGATTGGACGGGGCTGCGGCTGCGGGAGGCGGGAGCGGACGCGGGTTGCGCCAGCCAGAGCGGCCGCGTGCGCGGGATCGGGCGCGTGCGCGACGAAAGGCTCGATAGCGAGCTCGACGAGCCGCTCGATTTGACGACGAGTCGAGCTCGAGCTCAGATTTTGAGCTCGACTCGAGTTCGAGCTCGAGCTCGAGCTCGTGTTTTGATTGTCAGGCTCGACTCGAACACCCCCTGGCTCGAGCTCGACTCGACTCGTTTGCACCCCTAGTGGCACTTAACATTATTTGTTGCATCGGATGCCACTATCAACTTTCTTCACTTTGTTGAGTTATACATAACATTCAATCTAATTCTCGGGATTTTTAAGTTTTAGGGAAAAAATATTCTTCATAAATGCTTGTGATATCCAATTCCTATAACCCTAGATAGTCTAGGGCGGAATCAGCTATACTTATAAGAGTGGGCAAACTTGTTACATGTATAATTAAATATAAAAAAATAAAAAAATGTAGGACTAAATCTAAAAATTGCTCAATTATTATGTATAAATAAATTATAAGGGTGGAGAAAACCAAATTTTTTAGGGAGGGGGAGCAAAATTTTAAAAATTGCCTTTCATAGTAGAAATAAATTTTGAGGGTGGACCCCTCACCTATTTGGGGTTCCGCTTCCGCCCATGTTTAAGAGCTTAGTTATATTACATTCAAGCTTTCAAATATACTGTTATTGTAATTATCTAATTAATATTTGTCAATGTTCTGGCTCTTCCTGATGGCTATTCTCTTTTTCTCTTAAGTGATTTTCTTTTTCGCTTAAACTCGAGGATTTCTTTTATGTGGAAAATGAACTAAGGGTTTGAAATTATTTTACTATACATTATGTCCAACCAAATGCCTAAAGTAAAAAAAAAAAAAATTATTGGATTTACTTTCATTCATTTTTGATGCAACCAAATAGACCCTAAAAAGAGTCATTTTTTGCGAAATTATTATATGCGGTTATCGGACTCCGTTCGGAAGTCAATCAAGATGCCCCGGTCACTAATACATTATGTATTATTATTATGTACCGTTATGTATTAAGTGACATGATGCATCTTAATTGACCTCGGAATTATCTGATGACGACAAGTAATAATCTCTCCATTTTTTTTTTACTGTTTTTCTTTTGGAGAAACATTTGAGCTGTGGCTGCGGATTTTATCCTGTTTATTTGCGGGAAGGGCAATAACCTCAACCCCAAGCGAAAGACCTCCCGAGGAAGAAGAAGAGGATCTTATGGGCTCGACATTTGCTGTGGCTCGTGGTGTTATCTTCAGCTGGTTTTGCTCCTCTGGCCACTCTTCCTCTTCTTCCATTGACAAAGAGCCACCAGCATATCCTGACTTTGGAAGAAGGTTTCACGCTCATTTTGTTCGGCTATTTCGATTCTGGTCTACTGATAGAGATCATATTCTGGCTTCTTTTTAACCTTTTATTTTATTATTATTTTTTTAATTTTTAATTTTTTGATAAATGCTGCATAAAAAGGGAGGTGGCACTGAGGAGCTTTGCGGTTCCAGCAATGGCGGCGATATTCAACTTCAGGTACTTCCATTCTTTCCTCGTTCCGATAAATCCCTGTCACAGGGGAGTGACGATCCATGTTTGAGTTCAATTTACAGGCATATTCTTGGGTGTTTTATCTTGTCTTGCAAATAATATACAAATGCTAGTTTTTTTATGACCAAGGAATCGATGTAGTTTTCTGTAATCATCCATTCCCAGATATGCGATTCCCTGTTAACATTCCTTATTTTGTTCAAGATTAATGCAACTGGAAGTTCAATTTCAGTTAAGAATTTCAATTGCTCCTCCATTTTTTATGTTTCAATTGTCTCGTTGGTCTCTTTGGATTTCTTAGAGCAATGCATTGCGATTTTGCTTCTAGTTGTTTTATCTTCTGCTTTGCACCTAAGACAAATGAGTTTTGATTTATTTATTTGTCTTCGTAGCTGAATCATAATTGTGATATATATATTTCACATCATTATAGTTGTATTAGATAACCTAAATTCTAAAGTGTTCTACATCATATTGGTTATTGCAAAATTAATTATAGTTTTTTCCATGACAGTTTTATCTCTTATTCCCAGAGGCAGATCCACCTTAAGCCCGGGGGTAATTGCCCGCCATAATTTTTTTTTTAATTATATGATTCTTTAGGTAATTTATCCAACTCAATCTATTTTTTAGTATTTATTATAAGGTCGAATCCCGCCAGGTGGCGCTGCCTCTTTGGATTCCCGACATATCTGCGAAGCATATAACGATCAATGATATGAACAACTATGGGTTGCGCCAAATTCTACACTTTTACTTATAAGTTTTGCCCCCCCCAAAATATTAAGGATGGTTCCGCCCCCGCTTATTCCATACTCATCATGAATACTCTCATCAATCATTTTATTAAATTCTTATGTTTATTAAATCACCCTCAATAAATCTTCTTTCTTCCTCACATATGCTGTAGTAGATCATTTATCTCTTCAAAAAATTGATTTTTCAAACTATCTTTTAATCCAATTTAAGATGTACAAGTACTAACCATGTTTAAAATATCATCACTAATTCCAACTTGATAGCAAAAGTCTGATTACTAACCTTATTTATCCTAATTGTTTAATATTTTAATTCTATATTATTATTTTCCCTTATAGAAAACTAGAATTACAACATTTGTATTTTATTGAATAATATGTAGATAAAAATCAATAGAGTAATAAAGAAAAATATAATTAATAAAAATATTATTAAGAATAAGGATATATTAAAATAATAATGATCGCAGATTATTCCTATAAATATTAGACATATGTTGTAATATTTATATAATGTTAAATTATCGTGATATTTAATATTTATATGACAATGAATAGTTCTTATATCTCTAGCAATTCCAACTCCATTCCTATTATTAACCTTTTCAGCATATAGTAATATTCCCCAATATCTGCGAATTTCTCCCCTTTCCCATACAAAGTTTCCAAATTTCTTTTAGGAAATCTAATGAAGGTATGCTAGTTAAAATATTTAATCACCTTATGTCAAATTTAGAAATATCATTATGATCGTTAATGGTTGTTCAAATACTAACGAAGCGGTCATGTGTTTGTTAAACTAATCAAGTAATTAATATGCAAAATAAAAAATTTGGGCATACCCAATTCAAAACTCTCGCCAATGCAAGTTTTGGGAAAGGGCTCTTGATCTACAAAATATGTTAGAAGGCAGTGTAGAAGTTCATGGCTGTAACAATAGAACAATAAAAATATAATAAAACGTAGAATGAATTTTATATCTTCATAATGCTATAGCAAAAGTTCATGGCATGCTACAAGATACATAAGTATTTTTATACTCCTTGTAGAGTAGTTGGTTATAAAACAATGGTGCAGATTGCTTCAGCAGAGGATTAACGATCCAAATGCTGTGATCAGAAAAAGGTAATGCTTGGCAGGAAGATTGTGGAGCAGAGCACTTTATAACCAAACTTTTTGAAAGCTTATCAGGCATTGCTTATCTCTTGTCAGGTAGGGGATCATATGAGCAAAGCCGCATTAATTATTAGGTCTGCATTTTTGCTTGATTTTCAGAAATAATTTTGAGTGGCCTTTCTAAATATCGGCAGAGTTTCTAAGAAACAATTACTATAGTACCATTTATTTTCAAAATTGATATTCTCACCTTTTCTAACTCTATTTGTTTGATTAGTGGAGCCAAACCTGGATATCTTGGCGTTCAAAAGAACTCTCCTTCACTTGCGCTTTGCCCAGCAACCAGTAACTGCGTGTCTACATCAGAAGATATAAGCGATTCCAAACATTATGCCCCTCCATGGTTGGTTCCCTTTCCACCACTACTATCACTACAACACTTGACATTTTCTCTCACTGCATCCTATATGTCATGCATGCAGAAGGCCGAAACAACCCACCACATGGTCCACATTCTATATGTCATGCTACAATAAGAAGGCTGTATTGATTGTTTCCCTTGCGAGTAGCCTTAACCTGCCATGCTTAAAAAGTACATGTTTGGCTAGCTTGCTTTCATATTACTGCCAAATATCATAACTTCTTATGTAGTGTTGCTTAATCTTTAAGGGAACTTGAGTGATTCAGTGGAAAATGATGCACATTTATGCACTTGAGTCAACTATGGCTGTCAATTAATCTAGTTCTGTTTTATGATTGGTTGGGATATTTAATGTTCCCTACACTTATTTCTCATTATGATTGCATGTTGTTGGGCAAGTAAAACCACACAGCGAATACAAACAAGAAAGAAAAAAATGCACCGAAAAGGAAGAACACTAGGATTTAATTTGGAAAAACCCGAACCTTGAAAAAAAATCACAAGCCACACCACACTATGAAATTCACTATGAAAATTTGAGAGAAATAGTACATATCTCTCTTCTCCCTTCTCTCTCACTCTCTCATGGTTTCTCTTCACTCTTGCATCGTTCTCTCACATGAACTAACAAAGAGAAAAAAACTATAAAACCACCAAGGGACACAACCCTTCATGAACATGTTGACTTCAAAGGCAGAACAAAAAAAAAAGAAGAGAAAATCCACATCATACTTGTGAAGCCGGCTGCCCATCCCGCGAATCCTGCAAAATCCCGTCGTTTGCTACAGTGCCGCAGTCTGCAACGGCGCCGAAAATGTCTATTCGCGCATGGGCTCGCCTCGATCTCACTCGAGCCCCCGTCGTTAAATACCGGACCTCCATAGCTCTTCGGCAGACACGATCCGAACTCCTCCCGATTCCATTCGCTGGCTCTCCCTCTCCCTGTTTCGCTCTTCCTCCACGACCGAGACCCACGTTCTCCACTTGAATCCCGAACTCCAACCCGACGCCTCACTGAAGCTGATCGAGCCTCTCATTTCCTCTGCCCGAATTCCACCTCTGCTCCCTTCAATCCCCAGCCCCGTCGAGCACTTGCCGGCGCCGACGTCTCACGCAAGCAGAGAGATAGAGAGAGAGAGAGAGTGAGAGAGTGAGAGAGATAGAAGGATCCCACCTCAGTAGCCGAACCCCATTTGGCGCTCCTCTGCCCTAGCCGACGTCCCTTCCACCCCTTGGACCGGAAGTTATAACACTTTGATCGGAAGCACAAACAGGAGCTCCCACTGTGAAGGTGGCTTTCTCCCTCATGCGTGCTTCTTCGGCCAAATCTCTTAAACAGAAAGTTTAAGAGAATTAAACTCTCTGTTTAATAAGATTAGGCTTAATCTTATTTTGATTTATAATTGAGTTAAATTAGTTATAATATTAATTATAATTAATTTATTAGAAATTATAAATTAAAAATGGTTTATTTATAATTAATTTAAATTAATATAATTAATTATATATTAAAATATAATTAATTATAATTAGTTTTTTAATTAATCATAAATTAAATCTAATTTGGTTATGATTAATTTTAAATTAAGAATAATTAATTATAGATTAAATATAATTAATTATATTTTGCTTAATTGTAAAATAAATTTAAAAAATTTTATAATTAATTTTAAATTAAACATAGTTAATTATATATTAATTATATTCAGTTTATCATTAATTATAAATTATATATGTTAGTTCATAATTAATTATGAATTGAATATAATTAATTATATGTCAAATATAATTAATTATATATGATTTATAATTAATTACGAATTAAACGCTTCTCTACCTCGATCCTCACACCGCCGTCATCAACCCCACGCTGGTATAACTTTTCTAAACTCTAAAACTCCGAGATCCCGCTTTCGATGCTTGCAACGCGACCAAACGACCACATATACACGCTTTTCTCTAGCGTGGTGGGAGGAAGTTCGTCGCGGTGTTTTCAATGAATTGGGAGATCACATAAAATCCTGTTCTCGATGTGTGTGCCAAATCGATAAACCGCCTATACACGCTTTTCTCTAGCGTGGTGGGATGGGGACCCGGTGCGGTGCGTACGGCAAGACCGGGATATTCATAAGTACTCGTTCGCGGGGAAATAACTGCTTTTCATCCATAAGAACCCGCTCGCGGGGAAACAACTGTTTCTCTTTTGCAACAAGTACAAAAAAAACCATACACGCCTTTCTCTGGCGTGGTGGGGACAAAAACTTTACACGGCCGCGGTGTCCTCGAAAGAGGGCACCTACCGTACAAGCTTTTCTCTAGCGTGGCGGGAGGCCCAGTTTTTCCGTAGTTTTCCCCTAAACGGGGGAGACGCCGGGAGGCTGCCGAAATTTCGGGTGAAATACTGTTACGCTCGGACCTATTTTTAACTCAAAGAGAACAAAGATGTGGACACATTTGAACAATCAAGGACTTGGAACTATGCTCAGAACTCAAATCAAAATGAACTAAATACACTTGAACTTAAATTTGAACTCAAAACTCATGGACATCGAATTCGAACAAGACATTGAACACAAGAGACTTGATGAACTACAAAGGACCACGCTCAAACTTGATTTGAGCTTTAATTGAACTTGAACTCATACTTATGTGAGCAAAGACTTGGATCAGCTTTGGACTATAAAGAATTCAAACTCTGACATTGAACTCTACTTGAACCAAATGGAACTTCAATCAAACTCAATCAAGAAGAACTTGATATGGGCTCAGACTTAAGTTGAACTTAACAAGATTGTTTGTGGAATAAATCTTGAACTACAACAAGGCTTGGGTTTGAGTCTCATTTGACTCAAAAGAGTCATGATTCGAATTATTTGAACTCAAATTTGGAGCAAAACTTGAACTAGACAAACTCAAACTTGAGTTTGGACTTGATTTTGATGATGACCCAGAGAATTTCAAATGAACCATATAAGATCTAACTTGTATAGATTACAAGTGACAAGCTCCTAACAATTAGATACATTTGTCTCCTACAAGTTGGGGGATTCAACATGCGATGAACTGAAAGACATGATGTGTTTTGAATAGTTCAAAGAGGACACTCCAACTATCAACATCAAAATTCAAACATACAAACTGATCTGCAAACAAACAAATCCTACAGGTACTGTTGGAATCCCCTACGATAATCCCTACGAATGCCTGTTGATTGAGATGGCTATACAGAAGACCAATGATGGAGAATCCGCCTCCCTACAAACAAGTACAATCAACAAACCACCCGAGATTGGTGAAAGGGTGGATATGATGCAGAAGCAATGGGTCTTCTACAAACATTTTTAGGAGGTCGTAGTGGATACAGCGGTTCCCTGCAAATGGATACTTGTGGATAACAACAGTGTATTGTAAATATAATGAATCACTGTGGACACAAGAAACGTGGGTCTCCTACAAACATTCCAAGGAAGTCGTAGTGGATACAATGGGTCCTTGCAAACAAACATGAACTACTTGTGGATAACAACAGTGGATGCATCGTAGAAGCAACAAACCACTGTGGACACAAGTACGGATATCACCTACGACAGTGATGATCAAGACCTACAAGCACATCAGGTACAAAGGTAACCTGAAGTACAAAAAGGACACCCCCTGGCAGAAGGGAGGAAATGTTTGAACAAATTAGAACCAAACTTCCTGGTGTTCCAAAGTCTCTTTTTAGTTCCATAATTAAGAAGAGAACAGTTCGGGTGTCCACAAACACCGAAAATAACAAGTCCATTACACCGAAGATTCTAAAAGGAGTTCTCCCCAAATCAGCAGTCATTGACTCCAAAGTTTAGAAAAAACCTTCCCCCGGTGATTGAAAAAGGGAGAGGCAACATCAAAATCAAACGCCACCGAATCCGCAACATTCGTACAAGCAGACAGAAGGCGTCTACAACTGTTTCAAAGTACCCCCGCACGTGCACAATAGTTTGTATACACATAGGTACACTAAAAGGGATAAAAATAGTTATAAAACCCGCATGGGCCCTGGCGAGCGTGTTATTGGTACACACGTGACGTCTAGGGATGCTGCGCGGGTTGACAAGTGAATTCAGGTTCGAAATCGATCCTTCTATACGGGTCAATAGAAGTCGACAGGGTTCGAACCAACAAACAAATATACGGTTGTGACGACCGTCATATTTGTCTTAATACATTCATATTAGGCCTTCAAGGCCTATAATAATGAGAATTCACTATCGAGGGTATAAAGCCTATGAAACCCGATCCTCCGTCGACAGCCCGACAGAGTGACAAGGTTCAATCCATAAAGAGAAATGACTCCGAACACCCCGATGATGGCCGTGTTGAATGATTATCTCAACCGGAGGGGTTTCCCAAATATTTTCAAATATCTCTCAAATATCCAACGTCCAAAGCTCCACTCAAATATCCGAAAATCTAAAAAATCCAAAATTCCACAAAAATCCCAAAATCCCAAAAATATTTAAAAATGAAATAAAATCCATCAACGCACTTAAAGCAAATTTCATCTGCCCTCCACAACAGTTTGCCGAGGCGGACAAATTAAAATTCACTTCAGCTCACAAAGAGCCAAATGCCTAGTCAAAAATATTACTAGGGTACATTCTCAAACAACCTATTGCCAGTAAGGACGTGGTATGTGTCCTCTAACCGGCAGTTTCGCCACCAAATGACACTGCAGGTAAACGGTTATGACCCGGGGCCCTCTGAACCAAGTGGTTTTGCCGCCAAATGGCACCACAGATACCGGTTATGGCCAGAGCCAATACGTTCCTTAATGGCGTTAAATCCTTGAGATATGAATCAATAGGATATGATCGATAGGGCACAAAGCCCTCTGTTAGCTAAGGTGGATTCAAATTTGTCCCCTTAGACAAACATTCACCCCAGGTCTACAAGGACCCCTTGGACGAAGCAACCCATGGCTGCTGACAAGGATCCTTCTGTCAGGTTGGGTCGACTACCTCCTCTGACTAAGTAGACCAGGGACCATGATGGCCCGGGACGACGGAACCATGGGATCTTGATCGGGCCCATCATCCATTCCCCCACCATCCGCCTTGAGTACGAGATGGTGAAAATTTCTATTTTAAATATAAAAAAAACCTTCAGATTTTCAAATATCAAACTTTCCAAATTCCCAAATTCTCCAACCCAAATTCCGAATCCAAACCCAATTTCCAAATCCAAATCCATGCTGCTACTATATGCCAGATAACACGTATACTCTACGTATCTGATCGACGACTAGCCTTAATCGAAAGTTCTCTCTCGTGATCGGGAGGGGTAATTAACTATAGGGGCTTGTGCCTATAGGAAACCAGAACTCAGATCATAAAGTCCTCGCAAAATGAGGGCGAAATCTCTGGGTAGTGTCTTATCTACAAACCCATCTGCCTTCCAAAATTTACCCCGGAACTTAGTTCGTTCGTTAAAACTCCCCCCGAATGAAAAAAAAAAAAAAGAAAAGCGCGGCGGGGAGGCCGGGGCCGAATTTTCGGAGCCCACAGAAAAACTAGAAAGAAAATTATCCAGCTTACCTCATAATGTGCGGCTCCAGCTTTGGAGAGCCACGGCGCTCCACTCTCTGTCTATAGTCTATTAGACAATGCCGCAATGTTGTGGTTTGGATCGTCGTAGCGCTTCACTCTCTGTCCAACCAGACAATAGTCACAATACAATGCCTCAGCACTGTAGCACTCGAGTATACAGCGCTGTAGCACTCGAGTATACAGCGCTGTAGCACTCGAGTATACAATGCTAGAACGTTGTACGGTTGTATGGAAAAAAAATTCCTGGTGAAAATCACCCGAACCCAAGTAGGGAGAGAACCCTTTGCAACCTCCTGGTGAGCTCGATCGTTGAATTGAGGTTCAAGGCAGCAGTACAACTTGATTGATTGACACAATCATATTCCACACAAAGCTAACACATGCAAACAATTAAGTTTTGTTGAACACCACAAAACATGTCATTATGGTCATCATCATACTCATTAATCTTATCCTAAATATTTTGGGTCTGTTATAGTAATCCTCTTATAATCATTGATTTTGAACACACGGAAGTGTTAACTCCATTTTTTGTGAGTTTCTTGCAAGACTTCTAGACATGCTAACTTGGCGTGCCCATTTTTTTTATCGGCAATTATCTTTTTTGTCATAAGTGCACCTTTTTCCTTCATTTACGCTCACAAACTACCTATTTTATTATCATATATTTTATCTCACTAGGTGCTACTTTAATCTTCCATTTAATATATTCAATATTCACTAATCTTATTAGTTTTTCACGCCTATCTTAACAATTTCATTTTACCAAAATCAGATTCATTACTAATAACTTTTTTGCTGCCCACACTGGATCCATATCGTCTAATCATTCTGATTTGCTTCTCAGGAATTACAACCCGGACGATGGGCGGAGAAAGAAAGCTGTAAGCAGAGAGGAAGCAATGGAAGAACTTCTTCAAGTGGTAAGGAAGAAAAAAAAAAGTCTGTTTTTTATCTGCAAGGGTTCACAAGCAACACCATATCTAATTCTGAAACCCATCAGTTGGTTTCTGAAAGGCCAGACAGATTCACTCCTCGAGTGGAATATGAGTCCAATTTTTGGGGTACTTCTGAATAATTTATTAGCACTGAAGCTACATTTGCAAAACGCAGTTTTTTATCAAAATGATAATTGACTAGTTTTAGGCTAAAAAGTTGGTTGTTATCCTTTTTCTTAGTTTGTGGATGACGTGGAGTTCTGGTTCCCACCCGGCAAAAAATCTCTTGTAGAATACCGCTCTGCTTCTCGCTCAGGCAACTTCGATTTTGATGTCAATAGAAAACGGATTAAGGTAAAAACCCAAATATGAACTTCTAGTAAAACAATAAGCCCTTTGGCAAACCTTCAGCTTTTTATGTCTATTATGAAGCGCTCTTTTTGTATCAGACTCTAAGAGAAGAACTGGAACAGAGAGGATGGGCCTCTGAGAGCAGCTTCTGATAGTTTTTGCTTCCAAGCTGATGGTGGTTACTTGAAGTTGGATGTCAAGAAGGGCTTACAAGAAGGGTAAGTCAATGCTGAACCGATTGATTGTTCTTGGTTTACTGCTTTGATACACACTTTTAATATCTATGACGCCAAATTCTCAATTCCATTGACAAAAATCACTTTAGTTGAGGTGATGATTCACAACTAATGACAATTCATTTATATAATTCTTAATTTGATGCCAATTGATTCTAAATTGAAATTGTTTTCTTCTGCAATAGAAAGGTCAAATTTACTGAAAATAAAGCTAAATTATGTTGTTTTTTTAGATTTTGTACTCTTTACCCAAATAATAACGTACACATATCTCCTTAGCATTACCCTTAGGGCCTAATTGACATCACTTTTTATTTTTATTTTGATTTTAAAATTAATTATTATTTTGTAAGAAAATCAAATTAATAATATTTAGGAAACTAAATATAATTTTATTTCATATCAAAATATAAATAAATAAAATAAAAATAATAGCAGAAGCTGGTTCCAAATGCAACATCTAGGTGTAGGCACAAACATCACGTGTGTTGGGGGAAAAAGTGATAATTAAGAAGAATGAAACTGTTTGATATTGGTACATAGTAAAAAGTACAAATGAATGAAGAGTAACATATTGTGGAAAAGAGTATCTAAGACTATTATATTTGACAAGTCGAACTAATATATTTGGAATATTTTTGATGTAAAACAAACTCATGCGAAAATGATTTGCTTATAGAAGTTTGCACGCTTAGATTTAGAGGCAATAGTAAGTAAGATCTTATGCGGAATTTAACGATAAGATAAATATTAAGTGTTACTTAGCTTAGGTTAATTTTCATGCATAGAAGTTAAGTTCAAAAGATAGTCATCTTAATCCAACATTGCATACGTAGATTGTTCTAATAATAAATTCCAATACTAACAATAAGATTAGGCTATGAAAGATCCCTCACACAACTCTTCTAATTACTAGGCTTTAGCGGAGAAGCGTCAACTTGGTCGTCATGAATTTACTATACCACAAGTGAGAAGCACTACGAAGGTAAAAGAGTCGGGGAAAGAGTTTACCCAAAGACGAGAGATTACGAAGCTTCCGGTTTGATCACCAAGGCACTGGATGACGAGTAATCAGCACATCAAGGCTTGGACACGGTTTGGGGAAGAAGTGGACAGCAATACAAGGTTTGGGGAACCTTCTGGACGGTAATCGGAGACCCTCTGAACAGCAAGACAGTTGTAGGAACTCTGCTAGGATGGCTGGACAGCAACTACAGATGTTTGGGTGGTCACTAGGAAAGCTTGGCCAGCAATTTTGACCCTTGAAAAATTTCGGACAGCAGCCTTTGAGGTTGGAAATGCCTTGGACAGCACGTGAGGGATTTCTGGTCAGCAAACAGGAGCAGGTTCGGGCAGCACTATGGCTGGTTGGAACTTCCCGGACAGCAATTTCCAATTGGAAAATTGTTGGACAGCAATTTACTGCAGCTTTTAGGAGTTAGGTTTTGAATTTTGAATCCCCAACTCATGTGATCAATGCCATAAAGTGGCATTTAATGGACTTAATCCCAAGCAAGGCCGGCGGCTTAGAGAGGGGAGAGGGAGTTTCATTTCATAATCTGAAATTAATTTCAGATTATGAATGAAATTAAGGGGGGTTATTTTGAAATTTGAATTTTGGATCAAGGCATTGATGGCATTAAACTAGCATTAAATGGATTTCCCCCTAGATGAGGCCGGCGGCATGTAGAGAGGAGAGGAGGGAGATTAGTGTGAATAAATCAATTTCCGATTAGGAGGATGTCACCTAGGATGAGAATTAGTAACTACTCATGCCATGAAATTTGAATTGGATTCAATCCAATTCTTTCCTTATTTGGACTTTGGCAATTATGGAAATTTTGGAGCTCATTCAAATTTGAATTTTCGAAATTTGAAGAACAAGGTGGGTGATGACGTGGAGGTAAGTTATGAGAACTCCAATTTAATTTAATTTGAAATTGAAATTTATCAAATAAAACTTTCATAAATTGGATTTCCAAATTAGGAAAGAATTCGAAATTCGAAATTCAAATTTCAAATTTGGAGCATGCGGGAGGGAGGAGTGGACGGTTGGGGAGGTTGCCGGCAAAGTGGCCGGCCGGAGCCGTGAGGGTGGCCGGCGGGTGGACTCCAAGGGGCGGCGGCAATGGAGCTAGGGGAATACTTTGTGGATGAAGAGGGGAGAAAAGAGAAGAACAAGAATATACGAGAAAGATAGAGATAACTAACGAACTCACAAAGAGATCGTAAGAACCGCGAACCTCGGACTCTTCCAAAGATTGGCGGGTATTGCGAATTACCCTCCTCGGGCTTCTCCTCTCATGAACTCACTAAGAGATCACGTGAACTCACTAAGAGATCAACAAGAACATGAAACTTTTCATTATCAATAATCATCATCCTTTCCAAGAGGAAGGGGAAGGCTTAAATAACCAAATACATGAAGGAAAAAAATAAAAGACATAATTGCCCCTAGGGCAAACATAAAACAAAGCCCTCAAGTGAGGGTATAAATGGAAAAGTACAAATAACAAATAAAATACATGAAAGTAAATAGACACGATCGTAGCCGTTGATCTTCGATGTCCTCATCATTCTCCCCAGGTGGGAGAAAAACTTGACTCCGTCGAGTTGGTGTCTTGAAACTCCTCGTGCATATGGGTTTATTTGTTGTAGCTCCTCGCACTCTGACCACATATCCTCTGACTTAGGTTCACCTCTTCACCTAATCCAGTATCTTCTTCGTCCACCCTCTTTTGTGGAAATAATATCATCACTAGGAATCATGTCAACCTTCTTCGCTATAGGAATTTTGGGAATAGTTTTGGGAGTGGAGGTAGGCTTTGGGGTTCTCACAAGGTGGGGTCACACAAGGCTTAATTTGAATTGGATTTGGGGGTTTAACTCTGGACCTTCAAAGTCTACTAAATCTTTTATGTTAGAAAATGAATAAATGTTGAATTCTGCAAGCAGATCCACCACGCAAGCATTGTTATAGATTTTATTGACTATTCTAAATGATCTGCACTTCTAGCATGTAATTTCCCGGACGAATCCGCACCATTACTGAATTACCAACTTTAATAGATTTAAATTGTCGTTTAGAATCAGCATAAAATTTATACTTATTATTGCTCTATTCAGTTAGACGTGCAATTTTCTTAAGAAAGTCATGCAGATGTAATGTAAATGCGACATGTGATATGCGAATTCATATGTCTAAAACTTAAGACTCAACAAGATGAACATAAGGTGGTGCAAGAGACTTGATATACAAGATGAATGTCATATGAATTCACACACAAATTTCAAACAAAGAAAACTTTGGAAGACAACAGACTACAAAACACACACGAACACATAGCTAGAAAAAGTGGACAAGTCCCAAAAAGAGTGGTTTTAAAGTGTTCGGTCTAAGGGAACTGGGGTAGGGGGCGAAATGAAAACACTCTTAGCTACCAGGGCACTTCTATAGGTGGTTTCAGTTAGGGTCGACAGCAGCCTCCTAGTGGGGGTAGTGTCATCTAATAAATTCATCCAACTAGGATAGAAGTGGTCCTTATCCTGGTAGGACGAGGTTATAACGGGCAAAATATAAGAATCAGGAATGACACACTCGGCCAAATATAAATCCAATTGAGCAGCTCTAAAGTCAGACTCTAATGAAACAAGAGGGGGCTCATTGCTCAAATCAGGCTAAAAAACTTTCAGACTCAAAGTACTGTCTTCCGAAAGAGACTCAGGTTTGGTTGCAACCCTAAGATCCATGGGTTCCGTTTCACTTATAACAGGTGATAAATTTGATTGACTTACTTCCAACTCGAGATTATCTAAGTCGCCATCAGAATTTTCCAGAATTATCCAAAACTAAACCAGAATTATCCAAAATTAAATCAGAATTATCCGGAGTCATCTCAGTAGGTGTTACAACTAAATCAAGATCTTCCAAATTTAATTCCACAGGGTTCAAGGTCAGATCAGTGTCGTTCGAGATCAAATTAATATCTTCCCGGCAGACCTTATCAAAAGGGATATCCATTATGAGATTAGGATCAGGATGGGCTAAGATATCAAAATTTGAGGATTCTAGATCTCCTAACTTAAGATTTGCATCATGTAGGGAGTCTAATGTAATCACTTCAATCTCATCCTCAAAGAATGCTTCATTATCATTGATATCATTAGCATCCACGAAATGGATGCACTCAGCTTCAGGTTCAGGGGACCTTTTCTTTTTAAAGCATTTCTCTATTAAAATTACACTTTCAGGGTCAAGGATTGGAGAGGCTAAAGGTTGACGGGGATGGCCAGAAATCGATCCAAGTGGGGAGTTATGTGGGATCGAACCAACAGAAGGCCCAATAGAGGGTCGGCCATCATGGTTAGGTGAAGACCTACAGGGTGGGGCAGCAACCCTGATGTTATTGATGGGTGGGTGGTCTCGACCATAGTAATGTCCACGACTTGTCCCAACAAAAGAGGTAGGGTGATGCTCTAGATGATGGTCACTAGTAGAGGGTCGGTATTTCAAATTAAGTTCTCGTCTCATGTCTTTCCAATTAAGGTACTCACCGTGAGACTCTTTATGATCTTCCAATCTTGCCCAAAATTTAAGAGTCTGACCTTTGAGGTGAGATTTAGCAATGCTAATCTGGTGGGATTCAGGGATATGACATGATTCAAAATAGTCATCTAGTTGTCTAGCCCATTCCCTAAAGTAGTAAGGGTTTGAGGAACCATCAAAGGTAGGTAAACGGTAATGTGACTCTAATTGAGGTCGTGGAGGCTTAGGCTCAGGTCTCGGGTGATAAGCTGAGTGGGGCATGTAATTAGAGTGGGGATAGTCAACGGATTTCTCCGTCATAATTCTAGTCATATTTCCCATTAGGTTAACGATGTCATCTAAACTCTTTGGAGTCTTATCGGGTCCATTGAAAAGTGTCAAGTGAAACCTAGTGAAGATTGGGTGCAAGGTACCACACTCTACAAAGGGAAAACACCATTTCGACTTGCTATAAGGTGCAGGAAAAGTACTGGACAACAAGCTTCAAGAAGGGTTTAAGTCACCCGTGTTTAGGGAGGTTGCTAAGGCTTGGGCAGTACCTAAACACTAAGTTAAACTCTTTCAAAATGACACTACAAGGTGCATATTTTATTTGGACAGCAAACTAAAATGAGGGACGAAGTTATCTAAGCAATTTAGATGAACTCTAGGGTGTGGACAGCAAGTTATCACAAGTTTAATGTCACCTAAATGTCACTAAACAGTGCAGGAATGAGGGCGACAGCAAACTACAGCAGTTTGTTTAAGTTGTCTAGGTGTTAGGAAGGGTTCGAGGGAGTGGACAGCACCTAAACAGAGGCTTTAAGTTCACTAAAAGATGACTAAATATTGCGGGAACAGTGAGGACAGCAGTTTTACTTCAAGGTGTAGTTGCTCTAGACACTTAGAAACCTTACAAACAAAAGGCTAGCACTAATACACGAGTTAGTATGACCTAACTCAACTGGATGCTTGCAGGAATTGTAAAAACAATAGTGAAAAACAGTGAGTAAACTGAGATATGTGATGATATGCATGCAAAAACTAAACTATAACGAAAGATTAGACCCTAGGATGTTTTCTAACATGTCGTGCATGCCTACCATGCTCTGATACCAAGATGATGTGAAACAATCTCATGCGAAAATGATTTGCTTATAGAAGTTTGCACGCTTAGATTTAGAGGCAATAGTAAGTAAGATCTTATGCGGAATTTAACGATAAGATAAATATTAAGTGGTACTTAGCTTAGGTTAATTTTCATGCATAGAAGTTAAGTTCAAAAGATAGCCAGCTTAATCCAACATTGCATACGTAGATTGTTCCAACAATAAATTCCAATACTAACAATAAGATTAGGCTATGAAAGATCCCTCACACAACTCTTCTAATTACTAGGCATTAGCGGAAAAGCGTCAACTTGGTTGTCATGAATTTACTATACCACAAGTGAGAAGCACTACGAAGGTAAAAGAGTCGGGGAAAGAGTTTACCCAAAGACGAGAGATTACGAAGCTTCCGGTTTGATCACCAAGGCACTGGATGACGAGTAATCAGCACATCAAGGCTTGGATACGGTTTGGGGAAGAAGTGGGCAGCAATACAAGGTTTGGGGAACCTTCTGGACTGCAATCGGAGACCCTCTGAACAGCAAGACAGCCGTAAGAACTCTGCTAGGATGGCTGGACAGCAACTACAGATGTTTGGGTGGTCACTAGGAAAGCTTGGCCAGCAATTTTGACCCTTGAAAAACTTCGGACAGCAGCCTTTGAGGTTGGAAATGCCTTGGACAGCACGTGAGGGATTTCTGGTCAGCAAACAGGAGCAGGTTCGGGCAGCACTATGGCTGGTTGGAACTTCCCGGACAGCAATTTACTGTAGCTTTTAGGAGTTAGGTTTTGAATTTTAAATCCCCAACTCATGTGATCAATGCCATAAAGTGGCATTTAATGGACTTAATCCCAAGCAAGGCCGACGGCTTAGAGAGGGCAGAGGGAGTTTCATTTCATAATCTGAAATTAATTTCAGATTATGAATGAAATTAAGGGGGGTTATTTTGAAATTTGAATTTTGGATCAAGGCATTGATGGCATTAAACTAGCATTAAATGGATTTCCCCCTTGATGAGGCCGGCGGCATGTAGAGAGGAGAGGAGGGAGATTTGTGTGAATAAATCAATTTCCGATTAGGAGGATGCCACCTAGGATGAGAATTAGTAACTCCTCATGCCATGAAATTTGAATTGGATTCAATCCAATTCTGTCCTTATTTGGACTTTGGCAATTATGGAAATTTTGGAGCTCATTCAAATTTGAATTTTCGAAATTTGAAGAACAAGGTGGGTGATGACGTGGAGGTAAGTTATGAGAACTCCAATTTAATTTAATTTGAAATTGGAATTTATCAAATAAAACTTTCCTAAATTGGATTTCCAAATTAGGAAAGAATTCGAAATTCGAAATTCAAATTTCAAATTTGGAGCATGCGGGAGGGAGGAGTGGACGGTTGGGGAGGTTGCCGGCAAAGTGGCCGGCCGGAGCCGTGAGGGTGGCCGGCGGGTGGACTCCAAGGGGCGGCGGCAATGGAGCTAGGGGAATACTTTGTGGATGAAGAGGGGAGAAAAGAGAAGAACAAGAATATACGAGAAAGATAGAGATAACTAACGAACTCACAAAGAGATCGTAAGAACCGCGAACCTCGGACTCTTCCAAAGATTGGCGGGTATTGCGAATTACCCTCCTCGGGCTTCTCCTCTCATGAACTCACTAAGAGATCACGTGAACTCACTAAGAGATCAACAAGAACATGAAACTTTTCATTATCAATAATCATCATCCTTTCCAAGAGGAAGGGGAAAGCTTAAATAGCCAAATACATGAAGGAAAAAAATAAAAGACATAATTGCCCCTATGGAAAACATAAAACAAAGTCCTCAAGTGAGGGTATAAATGAAAAAGTACAAATAACAAATAAAATACATGAAAATAAATAGACACGATCGTAGCCGTTGATCTTCGATGTCCTCATCAATTTTTAAGAGAGTAGATTAACTGATATTCTATATTCAAAATTGAAAATTGGTATACACACCAGTGAATCATCCTCGACTCTCAGTCTGTCTGCACACGTATGGGATAAAAGAAATCTTGCCTTGGTTTTGTGCCCAGAAGTCTTGAGCCATATGGAAGGTTTGTAACCCTATAAGATTTAGGCCGCATCTCCTCAATTTGCAACAAAATTCTTGCTATTGTTTATGGAGGAGTCCTCTCTATGTTTTACTAGACAAGTTTGAAGGTTCCCATAACATACCGTTTTTTGCTTAGGGTTTCGAGTGAGATTAAAGAGGCAAGACATGCCCCTACAACTAGGATTTTTGTTTTTTTGGAGTGCATCTCTAGGTTTGGATTCTATCTTGATGGTGACTTACGGATTTCAGCATTGATGAGGGCATCTGTTAAGGCTTTGGCATGCATTGGCTTGGATGAAGGATCTTGACGTATGTTAGTCTTGTATATGGAGTTTATATTAGACTTCTTCATTTGCATATTGTACCTGGGATTTGTGAAGAGTTGGTGAGCGTTCTTTTATTGTTGATACCATGTTTGCAGTTTTTTTATTTATAATGGATCAAATACTCTCTCCTCTCCTGTAGACAAAGTGATGTGGGGAGATCAATGAAGAATCATCACAAAATACAGCTCCTAAGAGAAAAAACACCAAAACAGTGAAAACACTGTTAAATCCAAAAATATTAATTAATATCTCCTTTTTCCTATAGCTTGTATGCATAAATGCAAAAGAAATCTCTAGAATGTTCTAGAAACATGTAACAAACTAGATCTAATAGCACTAGGGAATATTATAACTAAAATGCTCTACATCATTCTCCTACAATATGAAGAAACCGGAGCATGGGGCAGATCGCAAGAGACGTCGATGCGTAGATGGAGCACGGGGGTTCAGGTCGCGTGTGAGAGCGAGGCTTGGCTGGTCGCGCGAAATCGGAGCGGGGCTGTATGAGGAAGTAGGCGCACTTTGGTTGGAAGGATTCAGAGTTGCGGAAGCACGTCAGCTTTGCTCGGGAGAATCGTTCAGGCGGTTGTGCAGGTTGAAGTGCGCAGGGCTTCGGTGCCAGTCACATATGAGAATGGAGGAGGTCGGAGATGGGTGCAAGCTCGCGGATCATGAGCGGGCTAGGTGCCAGGCGCGGGGTCGCAAATTAGAGACAGATAGCGGGTGAGTGTGGCGTACTGGTTGGGGACAGATCATGGGCAGGTGAGTGCGAAGATGTTTGATGATTTGGTTGCCATTGGCGGATTCATTATGGTATGGTTGCTAGAAGATTGAATCGTTGATATGGTTGCAAGCGGTGGATGTGTAAATCGCCGAAATGGTTGCGGCTAATGAAGGTTGAATTGCCGGTATGGTTGCGATTGGAGGCTTCGAACGTTGTCGACAGCCTATCTTCATCCATGGTCTTCCCAAAGCTTTCAAACCGCGCAATCGATGTAAAAGGGTTGAGGTAGCTACCTTCATCTTGGTTAGAAGCTCACGGCTCTAATCGACGTCAAGGGCCGAAGTTGGCTATGATACCACCTGATGTAGGGATATCAATGAAGAATCATCACAAAGAACATCTCCTAAGAGCAAAAACACCAAAATAGTGAAAACACTGCTAAATCCCAAAAATATTCAATCATATCACCTTTTTGGCTACAACTTGTATATATAAATGCAAAAGAAACCTCTAGAAGGTTCTACAAACATGTAACAAACTAGATCTAATAGCCCTAGGGAATATTATAACTAAAATGCTCTGCATCACAAAGGCTTGATTAAAGTCAAACCACATAAATCTAGGTTACATTTTTCTGTGTTTCTTGATTTCGTTTGTGATTTAATTTATGGTTTCATTGTACTTCCTAGTTGTTGATGCTTTCACATTGAGTTTTGCCATTCTCAATATAACAAATTGGCATTAACGTGCAATTCTAAGTACTAAAATTGTTAACATAATAGTTTTTGGCTTTGGAGAACCAAAATCCTTTTGTTGAGCTACTTATGTTTGATAGAGATCTTGAAATAACAACCATAGAGAGGTTGTGGTTTGTGTTAAGAGCATCATATCTTCGCCTTTTTGGCGTCCTGCCCATAATAAAAGTTCCAAAACAATATCAAGTATGTGATGACAAGGGAACTTCAAGAGATGATCTAATAAAACATGTTTGCATTACACATCTAGTTCTAATGTCAGGCTATACCATTGCAACCTTTAGGGTGATTAAAGTCATTTTAGAGGCACAAAATTTTTCTTCCAATTGCATATTTAGTATTAATGGATGCACCTTTATGTGAAAGATATATTTTTTGGATCTGTGACATGTGTTCAGAGATTGCATGGTGCTAAACCCTTCAGAGTTTTGGAGCTTAGAGTGCTCAACATATGGATGACGAATCATAGAGGAGATTCCAAATTTTACCTAAATATTGAGTTAATGGGACAATTTTTATATTTGACAGAATTACATAAGAATCATTAATATTTTCCTACTGTTAGAGAATACATGTCTGAGAATATACATCAAAGATTAAAAATCATGACATGCATTAAGAACTAGTACCAACCCTTTGCTTTTTTTGCATCACGACTAAAGAAATGGAAAAATATTGCCTTAGGATTTGGCTTGAGAACTCTTGGGTCATGCGCAAAGTATGTGGCCTTTTAGTGTTTTGGGTCCCCTCCTTGATTTATGTGCAAGGCTTGTGATTATAGATGGAGTTGTCTTCCTAGGAATACATTCCAAGCTTGAAGGCTTCCATTGCATATCCTCTTAGCTATCTTGATAGGGTTATAATCGAGCTAAGCCAAATTAAGCTGAGTTGAGTGTAGAATATCATGGATTACTGGGTTTGACTTAACTTAGTCATACTACAAGTAGTTCATGTTCAGCTCAATTTCGAGCCATGCTTTAACGTGCAAGTTCGTGCTCGACTTATTTAGGTTTTTTTATATTTGAGCTTGGCGTGTACTTGGATTTCTTAAATTAATTGAATGAGTACTTAAATGAGCTAATAAATAAGCTAAAAATTTGAATGAGTACTAATTTTATATGTCTAAATGACCAAGCAATGCAATCAATATGGGATTAGTATCGAGCTACTTGACATCAATTAAATAAGCACGAATTCAACAAGGTAATAATAAGTTTGAATAAACACTTTTGCAATAATCTACCATAATCAAGTATTAACAAATTTGTTCATTAGAATGGAAAAATATGCAGGGATTGCATTAAATTAACATTTAAATTCATTAATAACTAATTAATTATTTGAAAATATAAAAAAATAAAGAATAAAATGTGAATATTTACCTAAAAAATATAAAGACTGTTTTGGGTTATGATTTGAAAGTTTTGATATATATAGGTAAAATGATAGTGCAGGAGATGAAAATATAAAAAAATAAAATGTGAATATTTACCTATATTATAGTTTTCATTCATGTCAAAGAATACAAGAGATGAAAATATAAGAACTTATAGAAAAGTTCCATAACACTTGATGGGATGTGGAATGCAAATAAAAGAAAGAAAATACATAAATTTAGAAGATAATTGTAAGATAAAAATCAATGCAGGAGAATGTTTTCTTCAAAATTGAATTTTTTTTTTTTTTGGACATTTAGGTCAATTAAAGCAAATTTGCACACACAATATATATGCAATACTCAAATCCAAGACCTCTTAGTTGACAGTTTAAGCTCCCAACTAATAGATCAAGATGAACGGCATAAATTTACTAAATTTAATTAGTCAAAACCATCCTTGCATTATAACTTCTTTATATTTAATATCATTACAAAAGAAGGGAAGACGTAATGACTCAATAATCTAAAGGGTTAGTCGAACACTTCATTAATACTCCTGGGAACTAGCTTATAAATGTGATTAAGTTATTCTGGCCAAATTTTTATTAGAATAATTTTGAATAATTAATGTGTTAATTTTTCTATGATATTTATTCTATTGATTTTATATAAATGTATTTATATTTTATTATTTCAACATAATTTCACAATAGTTTTTGAATTTATTTACGAATTAAAATCACATAATTTTATAATTTTATGCCATCTAATATAATGAAAATATTACTTGTCAATTTTTAAGTTCATCTTGATTAACTTTGGGTAAGAATATCTTGACCCAATTTTTTTTTTCTTTACTGTTATTTTTGTGTTCATTTTAAAAGACATTTTTTTCCTTTGCAAGGTATCATAAGACAGTTACAAATATTTAAATAGAAACTATACTTAAATATAAAGAGAATAGTAAGCGTCAGAATTTCTATTACGTTGAAAAAAATATTATCATAGTTAGCGTGACAAAATAGGGATCGTCAATATGCTGCCTAATCCTTTTGTTATTGTTTTTATGTAGAAAACCAGCTTAATTGACTTGTGTAATAAATCAGGTTGGAAAGTGATGGTCAATCTCAAATGCCTCAGTTTTTTTTTTTTAACACACAAACTGTTAATTGATTTAGAATAGGAGGACATGCTTTTTAGGCTTGGAAAATTCAAGAAAGAAAATGATAAAACAATGCCCAATGAAACTTCCTATAGCATGGAATGAGTTATGTGGCACTGCTTTTATTCCTATAATAGGAGGAAACATAATGCAAGAATATGCTTGTTAGAGTTGTGTCAATAGTTGTGTTTGTTGATATAGATCATGATGTTTTATTGAGGAGTTTGATTGCGGTCGATGGAAAAGAGAGTTGTGATGTACGTGGGGTTGCGGTGGTATGCCTTGTAGGCAAGGGTTGGAGTACAAGTCTAGCGGATGAAGCTAAGACGTATATGTTGCTATGAAAAAAAATTTAATGTTGAAAAAGGGCTACATACTAAGGCTAAACATAGGTGGGTTATGGCTGTAATATAGGTCTTTTATGGAATGGATATTGTAGGTGAGGTTGCGGTGTAGGATTTATTGCGAGATAAGCCTCACTAGTGATGGTTGTGATGCACTTGGGGGTTGTTAACAAAAGAAGGCATTGATAAAAGGCATTAATCATGGATGTTGACAGAATACATATATGAAGGGCGTCAATGGATATAGGCAAAGACCTTGATGTAAGAATTGACTTAGGTTTTGGTGAAGCTTCGATTAAGGCATTAACAAAGATGATGGAGTTGACCAAGGTGATGGTTGAGGCTGTAATGGAGGTATTGACGAAGAGCGTTATTGATTGAGGTATCAAAGGAGGTGTTAAGCAAGAGTGTTGATGTCATTAATGAAGGCATCAATATAGGCGCTAAGAAAAGTTTTGATGAATGTGTAAGTGGAGGCATTGATGGAGACAAAACTAAGGTTGTTAATGAGGTGTTTATGGAGGAATCAATGGAGGGCGCCAACAAAAGGTTTGCTATGGTGTTATTAATAAAGCTAATGCCATAGACAATGATAAAGAAGTTATGAATGACATCAATAAATGTATCGACAATTAGCATTGATGAAGTTGTTTATGGAGGCTTCAATGGATAAGGTTGATGGAGCGCTTTTGGATGCATTGATGGAGTTGTTGGTGAAGAGCTTTAATAGTGGTGTCAATGAAGAGCTTCATGGAGACATCAATGAAGATATTGATAAAGATATTGATGTAAAGCATCATTTGAGGTTTCATTAAGGGCTTTGATGGAAGTGTCAATGAAAAATATTTACGATGACATCAACTAAGGGATTGATGAAGACCAATGATACATTCTTAAATGAAGACGTCAACATGGTTGCAATTAGCCAAGACAGCTGAAAACACCTATAAAGCTATCAACGAAGTTCTCAATAAATGCATTGATGGAGGCATCAATGAATTTGTTGATGAAAACATTGACAAATGCATCATCGGAGACCTCAATGAAGGAATTAATAGAGGATGTGGATGGTGACATTAACATAACCTTTGATAGATCTTGTGGAGGGTGTGGAAGGAGACATGGATGAAGGAATTTGTTAAGCCATGTGAGCATTAGATTTAATTCTACATATGGTAGTTGAAAAAAAAAATGTTGATATTTAAATAACAAGTAATTGTCCTCATCCGTAAGCTTAAGGTTTTAGGTTCAAAATGGGTTTAGACTTTAGTTCAAAATCTATAAAAAGTGATATCATAGCCTATGATTTAAATGGAATTGAGTAGTTTATGTAGTTTGTGCCTCCTGTCTTGATTGAGCAAGGTTAAAGAGTGGATAACTCCTATGATGCCTTCATGTAGTTGAGTGGCTCTTGATGTGATAGTTGGTGATTTAACAAGTTTTCATTTGAATTAGAGTGAGAGTTAATGTGGAGAGATTTCATGTGAGAGAAAGATTGTTAAGATATATGAGACTCAGGATTTTGTCTTAAATTTGATAATTGAAGACTATGTTGATTTAGAAATACCATGTGTTGGCTTTCATTCAAAAATAACTCCACTTAAAGTTTTGGGTTGAAAATGAGTTTAACTACAACTATATCTGGCCTATATTCACCCTTCTTTTGATTTATTCCCTAAGGGATATGTTGAAGAACATGGATGGAGGGGATAAGTGGAAGCATCAATGAAGGCATCAATAAAGTTGTCCAAAGATTTGATGACAACCAAGACATTGATGAACATCATTCACAGTCATTGGCTAAAATGTGGACGGAAAGAATCGACAGAGCTGTGTTAACATTGATGTCTATGAAATAATTGGATTTAATGACTAAAACTCTGCCTTTAAGGTATATTCTTGGTGGGGCTTCTCATGAACATCTTTGATGGCAATAAGTGGGTTCTCCCCTGCATCACTTCCTCTTATTGTGAAAGAAATCAGATAAGATGGAAAAAAAATCTTTATCCTATGCTATGGCTCTTAGCTACAATCCAAAAAATTTTGGATGATTATATAGGAGAGGGAATGAGGGAGGGGTTCATCCTTCATAGCAAGAGGTGGAGACATGGAAAAATTATTAGGTGCGGAGTGTGCACCATCCGCACAAACACTGGTTACCTAGCGGTACCCAGCGGTATCGAGTGCCGGTACCTAGCCGGGTATAGTGCTTGCGCGGACGGTTATCCCCGTCCGCATTCCGCACCTAATAATCTCTCGGAGACATGGCTCTATTCTCCCATCAAACAATGATACATAGAGAGATTAGGATATATTTGTGGCTTAAATAATGATAAATTATTAAAAGCAGATAATAAATGAATTATTAAGTACGTATAGGTCGGAGTACACAATTTTATATTTTTTGTAGCATGTGCATATAATTGTGTACTACTCACTATAATGTACGCAAAGTTGTTTGTTTTATCCACACACAATAATTTCTCTAAGTACATTTTTTATTCATTTAAGCTTTCTAAAGTTTGACTTGGGCTACCTACATTTATGATGGACTTTGACATTCAACTCATTAGGCTTATTTAGATCTATTAATTTTATGATGTATTTTTTAAATAAAATATAAATTAAAAACTTGTTCAAATTTTTAGACTATTAATAGTAACTCTAGCTTAATTAAGTCAAGAGTCAAGTGTTGATTGAGACTATTATCTTCAAAAATATTGTAAATCATTTTTACATTTATGATGTCCCATTGAAACCAAGTAAATTTAGTTTAATTGACACTCAAGTTAGCTTGGACTCTAATTGAAAATTAGCCCCTTGGCTAATTATAAAATTTTAATTATGACCATTTTCCTGCAAATAGGCCAATTTGGGTGTATCAGGCATCTTTGTTGCCCTGAATATCGTATCAAAATTTATGTTTGATTTTTTTTTTTGGGGGTCCCAATCAGAATAGATTCTGCCCTAACAAATGCATATTTAACGTGCAAATTGATCCACGTTTAATGTGCTGCGAATACAAAATAAGAAGTGGCTTATGAGATTTGATTCTGGGATTTACATAATAGCCAAATCAATTATTTTTTAAAAAATTCTTATTTCATGAAAGAAAATCCTATGGGAGAATTAATTTTTTGTTTTTAAAAATAATTAAATAAATATTTTTATTTAATTATTCTTCAAAAAGATTATTTTGTTTTATAAAAATATAAAAGGTAAAATTGAGGTGATTTTACTAGTTTTTTTTTTAATTTTGTTCAAAAAAGTAAAAAAAAAAAATATTGGGATATTTTTGATATATCATCAAAATATTATCTTGATCAAGCACGAATCTCGAGGCAAAATCAAGTTGGAAAGTTCCGAAATTAAAATTGGGATAATCCAAACTCTGATTTTAACAAACTTATATTCGACTTGAATGTCTTGAAAATACGAACCCAACGACACAAAAATCAACTCAATTTGAGCCCAAAGGGGCCCAAATCAAAGACAGGAAGGGTGGGCATGTCCCCCCCCCCTTCCCCCCTCCTCCAAAAAAAAAAAAAAAAAAAAAAAAAAAAATTTGGGTTTAGGAATTTAATAGTTAGTATAATTTTTTTTTTAGGTTTACCGGTTCAAAACCTTTCAGCCTTTCCCGATTTCGCAGCCTCTCTCCGTCTCTTGCATTTTGCATTTCATCGCAAGCGATGCCACAACTCGCAACGCGACGACCGGCGACGACACACCTCCTCCCCTGCCTCGACCCAACGACTCTCACGCAAAATTCTTTTGCGTCGGCTAGCTCGGATGAACTACAGCCGTGACTTGTGAGTTTTTTTATTTATTTTTTATTTATTATTATTTTTTTATTTTATAAGTTATAATGTGGTATTATATTATATGTTCTATAAAATAGATGTGTTCCTTGCAAAGATCTTCCTACAATCCTATTTCAATGCTTTGTCTTCATTTTGTTGTAAGATCTTTAATTTTATTTTGTTTTTATAAGGTTTATTGTTTGATTTTGTGATTTCTTTCATTCAGATTCATTGATTTCACTTCACATCAAGTCAATTTATACATTTTATTGTTTGAGTTTGAATATTATGGAGAGATATTTCAAATGATCTTCAATTCCAAAAACATCAAATGACAATAACAATCAGGTTGAAGATCATAATGAAAAGCGTATTCGAGTGGATGATGATTTACCCAACAATATAGAAGTATGTGTTGAACATCTTCCATCTGATCTAGGACTACGAATTTTCATTGTTGACTTTAATCTTAATATTCGGGATGAAGTTCAGATAATATACTTACAACGAGGGCCATTTCAGCCTCGTAGTCATGATTTTCCAAAAACTAAATTCGAGATGAAAGATAGAAGATTTAATCCTACTTGGTTTGACAATTACTTTGATTGGCTTGAGTATAGCATAAGCAAAGACAAATCATACTGTCTTTATTGTTATCTGTTCAGAAAAATCAGGTAGAGGCAATGAAGAGGAAGAAGCATCTAATAAAAATGGATTTTCAAATTGGAAAAAAACAAACAAATTTGATCTTCATGTAGGAGGTCATAACAGTGCACATAATAATGCTAGACGTAGTTCTGAAGACCTATTGAAACAGAGTCAACATATTTGATTTGTGTTTCAAAAGTAAATAGATCAAGCTACATCTGCATACCGTATCCGCCTCAGTACTTCTATTGATTGCATAAAATTTCTTTTGAAGCAAGGGCTAGCTTTCCGAGGACATGATGAGTCTTATACATCCAAAAATCAGGGTAATTTTATTGAACTTGTGCAATTTTTGGCTGAACATAACAAAGACATAGACGATGTTGTTTTAAAGAATGCTCCTGAGAATTTAAAGTTAATTGCACATAATATTCAATAAGATATTACTAGAGTATTTGTTATTGCTATTACAAAGTTTATATCTGAGGAGATTGGTGATAAATTTTACTCAGTTTTAGTTAATTAATCACGTGACACATCAGCTAAGGATCAAATGATAATCGTAGTCCGTTTTGTTAATAAGAAAGGCGAGATAGTGGAAAGTTTTTTGGGGATTTCTTATGTATAAGATACTACTACAAATAGTCTTAAATTGGCGATTGAACAACTCCTATCAACATATGGTTTGAGCATATATAGAATACGAGGTCAAGGCTATAATGGTGCTAGTAATATGAGAGTGGAATTTAATGGTCTGAAAGCTCTATTTCTCAATGAAAATTAATATGCACATTACATTCATTGCTTCTCACATCAGCTTCAATTAACATTTGTGGCAGTGGCGAAAAGTCCTGTTCATATGGCTTTGATGTTTACTATCCATTTCGAGTGTAATGAATCTTGTTGGTGTTTCTTGTAAGTGTCGCGACCAAGTTCAAGAAATACAACGTGAGAAGACATTAAATGAACTACAAAGTAGAAATCTTTTATCTTGGCAAGACTTAAATCAAGAAATAATCCTTAGGCGTGCTGGTGAAACCTGGTGGGGTTCACACTGTGAATCAATTTTAAGATTAATTACAATGTTCTCTACAGTAATTGATGTTCTAGAAATCATTTTGGAAGATAGCTTAAGCTCAGAACAAAAAGGTGAGGCATATGCTTTATTAGAATCGTTACAGACCTTTGAGTTTAGTTTTTGCCTACATCTTATAAAAGATGTTTTTGAAATCACTAATGAACTATCACAAGCTTTACATAGTGGAGAACAAGATATTGTTAATGCTATGACTTTGATGCATATATGTAAAAAAAGACTGCAGGATATGAGAGATAACAAGTGGACTAACTTCATCAGTAATGTAACCTCATTCTGTGAGCAACAAAATATCAGTGTTCCACATATGGATGATAAATGGGTTGCTCGTGGTCGGCCACGTCTTAGAGCTCAAGATATAACAAATTTATATCATTTCCGGGTTGAAATTTTTACACAGTACTTGATATGCAGCTTTAGGAGTTGAACAATTGGTTTACAGAAGTAAATATCGATCTTCTTTTGTCCATGACATGTTTGAATTCTAATAACAGATTTCATGCATTCAACAAAGACAAGTTGATTATAATGACACATTTTTTCCAGATGATTTTAGTCTTGTTGAGAAAATGATCCAAAGTAGGAAGGATAAGGATATAATATATCCTGTTGTTTTTGAACTGCTGGAATTGGCATTGGTATTACCCGTTATTACCGCAGGCGTTGAAAGTGCATTTTCTGCCATGAATATTATAAAAAATCGGGTGCGAAATAGGATTGACGATCAATTGATGAATGATTTATTAATTGTTTATGTTGAAAAAGAAATTTTGAATTCTATTGATAATGAAGTAATCATTCAACTCTTTCAGAATATGAAGAGTAAACATTATAAATTGTAAGTTCTTTACTATCTTATTTTTAATATTATATATTTTTGGATAATTATTAATCTAAAAATTTTAAATCTGCCTATGCCGGTCCCAAATCCGGATGAAAAAAGTTGAGGCTCCGCCACTATATATATATATATAGTGGCGGAGCCATAAATTTTGGGGGGGGGGGGGGGGGGGGGGTGCAATATAATCGAATATATTTTCAACTCATTTTCATCTAATTTACATAAATGAAGAGAAATCTTCTTCCAAGCAATTGGGTGGCCATATCTCCTTCTGAAAATGGACATGCTCAGGAGGGCAATCGACGATTGGGAAGAATCCTCCACATGTTCAGGATCAGAACTCAAGTTTTAGACGCCGGCAGTATTTCTCCGCGGTGAGATCACCGCTATTCGAAGTTTGCTGCACCACCACTGTAGGAAAACGTGAGAACTTCCCCGTAGCCTTTCTCGATTATGCTAGTTCTGAGATTCAAGACTTCCTAAGAACAAGTCATTGCGAGTAGCCATTAATTTAGCTGATAATGATCCTTAAATTTATTATTATTAAGATTAATTAAAATTTATGCAACTCTCCTTAATTTTTTGTTGGGAGCTTTGACTATCAACTAGAAGCCTTTGGATTTGAGTTTGTATATGTGATGCAAGTTTGAGTTTATTTTATACTTATTTGGACGGAGTCTAACGGTGATCAACAATGCCCGTGGCCTAGATCTGTGACCTTCATTGCACTTTGAAGTGGTACGGGTCTACCATATGTGATGCAACTCCAGGACCTGAACAGGAAAAGACAAACGAACTAAACAAAGAACCTTAAACAGAGAAAGAATTGTAAAGAGGCGTCTCCGACCTACGAGCTGAATTCTTTGATAATTCAATGATTCAAAATAGAAAACTGAGTTTTTCTACACCCTTCTTTTCCTATATATATTTCTATCTTCCAGTAGCCTATATCTGCCTATTGCTAATAAAATCGTAACAACCTGCACTACATCAATCTGCCCAAGTGTAGAGTAAAAGTCATAATTTGTGATAGGGGGGTTCGCATCTGCGGAGCCCTTACAAAAAAAAAAAAAAGTATGAGTTTATCTTAATTGGCCTAAATATTTCATATATATAAATTTAAAATTTGTCATCTTTAAAATTATGTACTTGGTGAGATAATAAAATAAGCCATTGAAAGAAAGCGAACTGCACTTCTTCTCTGATTTCTCTATTAGTTCTCCCTAAAAGCAATGCATAGTGATAACGTTGGTTTCTTTCCTTTTCATGTGGAAGATATGCACCGCCCAAATATGGTGATGGCTGATGCGCTGTACTCATCATGCTCATGCACCCCACTATATGCGTGATGAATATTTATTATTGTGCAAATGCCATTGGAGGTGCACGTTCTAGTCTAGAACTCGATCTTCCCAAACTTTTTCAAAAAGCTCCAAAATTATTTAGAAATCGGCCTCAAAATAGAAGAAATCAAGATAATTTCGGCCAAAGTTTTTTATACACAATTTAATTTGAAAAGAGATATTATTCTTTGAAAAAAGATTGTATTAGGAGGACAACCAAAAAAATAGTCAAAATTTGTATTAAAAGTTTTGAATTTATTTAAAATAAATATAAAATAAAAATAACTAATATTATAGTCATTTTAAATAATTTTAAAATTTATCATAATAAAAATTTAATCAAAATATCTTAACCTAACACAAATAAAATAATATCTGAATAAAAAAAGGATAATATTACTTTTTTTTTTTTCCTTTAAAAGATAATCATGCTATTGTGATATGTCACATGTCATATATCATGAAATTCCTTTAAATAAAGCATCCGCTCAAGAGAACAATTTTTCGAATAAAAAATTCAAAAATATGGCATTATTCGATGGGAAAAAATGGATAGGTAAGAAATAGAGAAGGAAGAGAAACAAAGATGCTAATAGACGTTGGGTGGATGACTATACCATATTCTTTTATAAATTTCTTGTTTGAGATATCTATTACTATTAAATAATTAGGCATGGGATTGATAGGTGAACTATCTGTACGAATTTAACCGAAAGAGAAAAAAAAAACAAAAAAATGTCAATTTTGCAAATCATGGATAATTAATTCAGTCCAAATTACAGAGATGAGAAAAAGCTACGGTAACTATTATGGTTGTTGTACAGCCTAACGGCGGGAAGGTTCGGAAAGGCGGGAGGAGAGAATGGAGCTGAGCTGCTCCTGCGTATAACCGCGGCCTGAAAACTTGACCGTTACTTGCAGGTTCATGAGCTCCTTGACGACCGAAAAGCTCGCATGACATAGGTCGAGTTCCAGGTCCTTAAGCGACGCCATTAACCTCGCCGCTGGATGGTTCCGGCGGGAGCATTGAACCCGTATCATCGCTTCCGCGCCGAGTATCTTCACCTCGACCTCCACGCTGGATGACCTTCCGGTACTATTCATCATATTTAACCCCTGCTCGGCCGGCGGCCGCGGCGGCTGTGACGGGGGCTTAGACATGAGGTTTTCGAGCTGAGACTGTAAGCCCTCTTTCTCGCTTTCGAGAGCTTCTACCTTCGACTGCATCTCGTTGATGTACGAGATGGCGTCGCCCAGCAGAGACGCCTTATCCATCTTCGAAACGTTGGGAACCACCGCGCGCAAAGCGTAGAATCTCTGGTTCAGCTTCTCGCGTCGCATCCGCTCCGCTTCAACGTGGTTGAGAGGCTCCTCCCGACCGTTGGCCGGCTTGCGACCGCGCTTCCGCGGCCGCGGCTTCTCGGGTTCCACAACCCTGCTGCTCTCCGCCTCGCGGACGGAAGCCTCCAGGTCGGAGTGGTCCGATTCTCCTGCCGCGGCGGATGCAATAGTGGCGGGCTTGACCTGACCGTTGGAGAAGGAGAGCATGCCTTCTTCGTTGCTTCCTCGGGACGTTGTGGCGGCTGCGGATTTCTTGTTGACATCTGTGATCTGTTGATGGGGAGAAAGGCCTGAAGAGGACGAATTCCTAACCTTTTCCCCTAAATTAATGACGCCCGATTCCGGTTTTAAGGGTTGGGAAGTGGCGGCGCTGTTTAGACCAAAATCTGAGAAATTGAATTCATTGCCGTATAAGGAGTGATGACGATGCTGCTGCAGATTCAATGATTGCCGGTGGTTTTGCTGTGGTTGTGGAGTTGGAATCAAATTCCGATTTTCCGTCAGGCTGCTGGTGCTAGGGTTGTCCATAATTGGGGATTTTATAGCAGAGATCTCGACGGTGGCAGGTGATACCGAATCCTTGATTTCAATGACGGATGGATCAGAGATCCACATCGATGGATCCGCCTCGCCCTGATCGGTCGCCACCGGAAGGAAAGAATGCGACGGCAGCCATGAACCCGGGCCGCCACTGGAAGCGGCTGCTGAATTTTCAAAACTGTTGAAACTGAACACAACCTTGACCTTGCTCATGATCTCCGCGCTATGGAAGATAGTATCCGTCGATCCGAGCTCAACGACGCCGTTTGCTACAGGAACACAAACCATCGTCTGGATCCCGAACGTTTGCGCCTGCAGCGCGCGGTCACAGTGTGCTACAGCGAGCCGATCACCACCGGCTATCCACGAAGGGGCGCCGGAAAAGAAGACTTGACCAGGGATTCCAGTACCATTTAAAAAAGACTGCGTCATGGATACAAGAAAAAACCACTCGCTATCAGTAACCTCCTCTTCAACCGCATCGTCCATCGAGAACCCTGCGCCGCCGGAGATCAGAGAATTAAGCTCCCGGAGCACGCGTTTCCGGTGCTCCTGCTCCGCTGCGGAGGCGGCCGTGTTAGCCTTCCTCTTCCTCTTGTCATCTTCGCTACCCTTGTAATACCCATCACCCCAGCCAAGAAGAGTAGCGCCAGAGCAAACGTCCACGGAAGATTGCCAAAAGATTGCGTATGCCCAGCTTTCCTTCGCTCCTTCGATCAGAATCTGTAACCTATGCTGTAGCGTTTCCTGACTGAAGTACGCCGGCGCCGGCGCAGGCATCGGCGTCCAGCCGAGGCCGTGGAACTCGTTGGTGGGCATAAAGGCCTCCATCATAGAGGCGTTGTCGTCGGTCCACAGATTCATCACGATAGCATGAAGGAGTGGAGAGGCTCAGTATTGCGATCTAAACGGGTCTAGGGTTAGGGTTTGAAGAGCAGTTTGGAGTTCGGCCGTTGGGAATTAGAAGCAAGGGGGAAAGAGAGAGGAAGCAGAGATGGAGAGTTTGCCTACGGCAAAGCCTTGGCTTGTTTTTTACGTCATTTTTAATTCGATAGATCTGGCAGGTTTTGGAATTCCTTAAACTAGAGATTACCTGTAATTTGGGCTTCAATTACTGCTTAGTACCGTAAGAGCTTGAAAATTACTGTCAAGTTCTCCACTCAGTCCAACGACCGGCGAATTAACCGCAAGAACTTTCTGACGAAGCGAGAAGGGCTGCTACGGCTTTTATTTTGTTTCAGCATTAATCTTGTGAATATAGATCCACCATCCATGAGCAATTTAATTAAAATATAAAAGAATTTGATTTTTAACCGTAGTAGCTCCAGTGGAAGATAATATTAGAGAGAGTCGCCTTAGATGATTTGGTCACATTAAACGAAGGCCCTTCGATGACCATGTTAGGAAAGTTGAGATATTAGATTCGACTTATGTTAAGAAAGATAGAGATAGATCTAAAAAGACTTGGTTTGAAAATATTAGAAATGATATTTTTTTTATTAGATTTAAATGAGAATTTGATTTTTAACAGGATACAACGACGAAAATTGATTCATGTAGGTGATCTCATGTAATGGGACAAAGGCTTGAAGTTGTTGTTTTTGTTGTATAAAAAATGAGATAAGTATAATCTGAATTAGTTTCACAGTTTTTTTTTTTTTAAATTAAAATGAAACTCCAATTATATGCTTATAATTAATAGATAAAAAATTAAGACATTTATTATAAAATATATAATAAATAATAACTTATTTAAAAAATATTATATGATCAATAAATAAATTTCATAAAAATAGATATGCTGATTTTTAATTAATTAATTATTAATTTTGAGAAAAAGAATTTTTTGTCCCAAAAAAAAAGAAAAAGAATTTTTAAATACAGCTAATTTAACAGCCGCCAAGGATTCGCTTCGCCGACGCTCGGAATCAGCGGATTTTTTTGACTAGAGCTTGGCCCACGTGGGAAAGGAGCCGATAAGAACGATGACGCGTGGGTTTGAACGGAAAATTAGAGATAAAAAAAATTCTATTTTTGTTTAGCTATTGAAAAAGTAAGCAGATCTGAGCCGTTTAAATGCTTATGTGATTAGATCAAGGCCATTGAGGTGTCCATCCATATCTATGCGAGCGTCCCCACAAAATATATTGGAAGGCAGGTCGAAGGGCTTTTCGTAATTAAGCTTAAAGAAATAAATAATGGCGCAGATGGTACAGTGAAAAAGACACTAATGCATTCTACTTAGCAGTTTCAATTGAGCAGACATCAACGTCTGATACTGGTGCTGCATCTAATTTCATTTAAAAAAAAATCTGAATTTAATTCTAATATTCTTTTAGACTGTAAATATTATGCAGAAAAAAAATTTAATTCTGATTAATTATCTAAGACTTCGTTTGGGATGACTTTCTTATTGATTCTTAAAATAATTTTTAATCCAAAATTAAATTTTATAATTAAAAAAATGTTTTAAGAAGCAGTAAGGGAGTCGTTCCAAACAAAATCTAAGTATATCTTTTGGAGTATATGCTAATAGTGATAGGCAAGATCCTTGCGAACATGAGTAATATCATTTATCATAGTTGTTTGTATATATGAAGCTTATTGTACATTATGATTGATTATAGAAGCTTTATTTTTTTTCTCAATTTAGATTTTTTATTGAGATTCCAATGTTATTTTGTATTAGATATGCAAATTATAGGTGTTTGATTCTACTTTTTTTTTTTGAAGTAGTTAGTTTATTCATGACCACCAAATTATTTTTATTAATATAAGCTAAATTGTTATGATGGTCAAGAATGTATTCCCGATAACAAGTCGTATTCTAAATCTTTTGAGTAAATAGCAATGCCTATTTATGTTATATTTATGGCTCAACTAACATTATGATGCAATATATTAAAATCATATTTAGCACTAATATGCATGTAGAGATGTGAGAGGCAGGCTTTGTTTGAGGAACAATTATTACGTCCTCTGACCGGTCGTAGAGCTACGTTCGGCCGCCAATAACATGTCGCCACATGCTTTTACTCTCTACCGTGCGGCCCGACGACTTGACCCGGACCGGAACCCGGGAATGCTATGTTTGCGTATTACGAGGTATTACTCGGTATTTGCTCGGTATTGCTAGGTATTGCGTGGCAATAACAAGAAGTACAGCTCTGTGAAGACCAATACTGAGCAAATACCGAGTTGTACCGAGTTTTTAAAAACTCAGTACAACTCGGTAAAACTCGGTACAACTCGGTATTTGCTCGATATTGGTTATTGCCGAGAAAAATCGATCAATACCGAGTAATACCAAGCAATACCTTGCAAAATTGAGAAATATCGAGCCATCCTGGGTCGTTCAGGGTCGGGTTGTCGGGGCGCGCGGTAAATAGTGAAAACGCGTGGCGTAATTCTATTGGCGGCCGAACGTAGAGCTACGTCCAATGACCGGACCAAATAAAAGTTCTTGTTTAATTGAGACGGCTTTATTATCACTTCTTAAATTAACTTTTAGCACAAAAATTAAAATTTTTCTATTAAAAAATTGTTTTAAGAAGCAACAAAAAAAGCCGTCCCAAATAAAGTCGTTCATACTCAAATCTAAGCAACAATATGGCCCAATAGTTTGTTTTAATGAGACCATAATAATCCAAGCCTGAAAGAGCTAGTCAGATGTTACTGGTGATGATACCAATGTTTACTATGATATAATAGATAATGATTCAAACATTGAGTCAAGTAGAAAATAAAGAACCTATGAAAGATCTAATGGTGATGCATGGAATATTATTATAGATGTGATCCTTACCTAACTCGTTATTTTGGTTGACTAGATGGTGGGATAGAGTAGAAGAGACTGTATAATTTCTCCATTATTTGTTAAGGAAAGGGGCTTCTTTGCCCAATGATGACTAAAGAGGAATTGAAAATTTTCGAATGGAGGACTCTAGTGTGAACATAGGTGTTCATGCTAAAGCACTATAAAAATCAATTTACACCCTTTTTTCTTTTGCATGAACTTTCTTGCAACATTAATTTTTACTACTTTCTATTTCTTATTCTCTTAATTCAATGGATGAACTAGTTGATAATCTTAGCAAATATATTTTACATATATATCTAGTTTACTCTTAAAGATAATCTTATCATAATTTTTTCAAAATAAGCTTAATAATTTTTAACCTTGAACTGTTTATCTTGTAATTCATAAAAAAAAATTAAGAAATCTAAAAAAAATATTATTTGTTGTTGTTGATCATGTTAAATTAAAAAAAAAAAGAAATATTTTCGTCTCACATCTTAGTAATTTGAAAAATACACACATATTCACTCTCCCCTCTTCGGTGTTAGTTGTCATTCACTTCAATCAAATATCTACTTACATGATATTTTAACTTGTTTGCTACTAGCATGTATGATAAGCTTTTATGGTTCAGTTATTCAAAGGCTTCTACTTTGCTCGTGATGAGTAGAGTGACACTTGTTCCATTATATCATATGTTAATTTGAAGGCATCGATCCAATTGATTGATGTAACTCTAATGGAGATAAGTTTAACAGAATAGATGGTAGGGTACGATTTAGGTTGAATTTAGATTGATTTTACTAACACATCAGGTACATATAGCGGTACCGAGCGGTACTGAGCAGTACCGAGCCGTGGTATCGAGCGAAGGGGTGACGTGACACATTCTGCTTGGTGTTCGGACGTCGTTCGGCATTCACACAGAATAATTAATCCCTTTAAGAGGAGGTTCGGATGATCATTCACTTGCATTTTAGCTACCAACGATAGCCATTTATTATTAAAAAAAATTAAACTTTTACAAATTGGTGGTAAGCTTTGAGAATAGAAAGAGATATAGAAATTTGGTAAACATATAAACTATTCATTTGCTATATTTCATTCTAATTTTTATTTCTAACTTAAATTCTTTTTTTGAATTTCGCTATGATTAGATTGATCATATTCAAACATTAATTAAAAAAAACCAAAAGAAATTCAAACACTTTAAAGTTGTTTTTAATGTTTTAAGCATATCTCTAATTTTTATAAACACATCGAGCCAAACAATTAATGGGGCATAAATGGCATAGTTCAAAGCTGTTTATTAATTCATAAAAAAATTTGTAGGAAAAAAAACACTTAATACTTCTTTACGTGATTGAAATTTTGAACAATAGCAAATAAATATAAGCCACTAAGGCTTCGTTTGGGACGGCTTTTTTATTGCTTTCTAAAACGGAGTTTTAGTACAAAAATAAAAAAAATTTGTACTAAAACTCCGTTTTAAAAAGTAATAAAAAAGCCGTCCCAAACGAACCCTAAATCAAGATGTAACACTGGATCTGTATCCTTAGAAATAATAGTATGTTTTTACAAAGAAATTCATATTATGGGAACAATTATAAGCTTGAAGACAGAAGTTTCAAAGACAAAAAAATATAAGTTATACTTGTTGCGTGCGAGAATATACGCGGCGGTAGAGTTTGTAAATTCGCGTCCTAGCGTTGCACGAGTATTTCACACACACACAGAAAAGAGAAAGTGAACACCAAGGGTTTTTACGTGGAAAACCCAAAAAATGGGAAAAACCACGGGGCCTCGCCCAGTTGCAAATTTCCACTAGTGTTTTTGTAGATTACAAATGGCGGATTTCGTCCCACAAGTCGGGATAATCCAAATACAACTTGTTTCTTCCACGAAATTCACAAAATCCTGCGAATTCCCTGCGTTTTCTGAAAATCTGGCAGAGTTCCGGCGTCTTCATGCGGCAGGAAAAACTCCGGCGGCGGTGGTCGAGGAGGTGAGGAATCTCCTATTCCCCTTTCTCCTTCTCCTTCTCTTCTTCTTCTCTCTCTTCACTTGAGCCCCCTTGGTGTAGAATGAGGGCTCTATTTATAGTTTTTCTGGAGTGGCATAGCCCGTAAATAGGCGCGAGATCAAGGGCAAACAGGGAGTGGTTTGAATGGACGGTCGATATCGAATCCTTTGATCATGCACCGTTCGTTGGACATTTGATGGCCTTAATGATGTCGGAATTCGATGATCTTGGGCTCGTTGGATTCGTCTCGTCGAGCCCTTCGATTCGAGTATAAGCTCGTCAAAATCGGAGACCGTTTGGTAACTCAAATTGCGGTTTGAACCTTCCAACGGCGCTTTGAGCCCTTGATTCGGACTCATTTGGGCTCGGATTGGGTTGATCTTGGTGTCGTTGGGTTCGTATTTCCGAGACGCTCAGTTTGACTATAAGATCGCTGAAATCGGAGTTCATATGCTCCCGAAATTAATTTTTGAAGTTTCTGAACTGATTTTGCCTCGAGATTCGTGCCCAATCAAGATTATTTTGTGATGACGTATCAATACTAAACCTAATACATAAATTATAAGTCCTTTATGAACATCAATTAATAATGCTTAAACTGTTCAATCTTCTCATCTTTCTATGGTTAGTGAAGGCATGTGTGTAATCGATTTTAAGTGATATTCTAACTTGATATGTATTGAATTCTCTTTGAATATCCTACAAGTTCTCTTCAATTAGAAACTTCTCCTTCTTACAATTCGCAAGTTATCTTAGAATCGTGGGAAGATCCAACTTCTATTTTTACGATGGATACAATTTAATTAATTAGACAACAACAACATAATAATTATAAAAAAATAAAATAAATTAATAATAATAACATTAAAGAGTACTAATAATAAAATAAAATTTTTAAAAAATTTTTAACCAACATAATGTTCAAATTTATAAGAGGATGTTTTTATCATTTATTCGTGAAGAGGAAAAGTTCATAACTTCAGATGGATGGACAAATAACGTGAGATGGGTCATATTAGGGTAAAACTTTATTAGAACATTATATATGGGGGGAGGGGGGGCGGCCTCGAAAATTAACTCTCTTATACATTCATTTTTTTTAGAGTGGACATCACATGAGTGGGGATCCACCTATGCTTAGAATCAAATGAGAATATATTTCCTATATGAATTTATCTATGATTTTTTTTTTCAATGCTGTTCCACCAATGTGTCTATTATTTTATGAAATCTCAATTATATGTTATGCAAGCAACCTAATAATGAGTAAATAAAGATTAACAATCACTTATTGATTAGAGTAACAAAAAAAAAAGATTAATAAAATAAAAAACATTTGTAAACGACATAAGTTGATTTGACACAAAAATATGGTAAAAGATTTGAAAAGTTATCAAAACATTGTCAAAAGTTATAAGGATATCAATAAAGCGGTTTTAATTTCATAGAGAAGGAAAATGGAAGTAAAAGGTTGAAAAAAATTATAAAGTCACATTATTATTATTATTATTTTTAATTAGGGAGGGCATGAAAATGACGTAGCCTTGGACTCAGCCAAGTAGAGAAAGGCAGAAATTTGGTAAGCATATTAACCTATTCATTTGCTATATTTCATTATAACTTTTTAGTGCTAATTTATATTCTATTTTCACAATTCATTGCCATTGCACATGCCATCATCACGTACAAATATTATCAGCCACTTTCATATATTAATAAGAATAAGGTTTTGTTTGGGACGGCTTTCTTATGGCTTCTTAAAACATCTATCTAGTATACAAATTTTAATTTTTGAATCAGAAAGACAGTTTAAGAAGCAATAAAAAACTCATCTCATACAAAGTCTAAGGCTTCATTTGGGACGGCTTTTTTACTGCTTTCTAAAGCGGAGTTTTAGTTCAATTTTTTTTATTTTTTATTAAAACTCCGTTTTAGAAAGCAATAAAAAAGCCGTCCCAAACGAAGCCTAAATCATCCCACCAGACAAGCTCAATTTTAGGCATTAGACAATGATGAAGCTTGCCTCTCCCTCCCTTTGGTAAACCAAGGGAGGCCGTGACCTGATTTCTATGATTTCTATTGTATTTTCTGAGTTCGGTACAAAATTGATTTCTTTCTATTTTTGTATTTTTGTTTTTTGATATTTTCATTGGATTGTTGTATTTTGCTCTTTTTTATTTTGTCCAACCTCATATTTTGTTGAGGTTTATTTTTGGTTTACACTTGTACACCCAATTTTGAGCCCTCAATTTCCAACAAAAAAAGCCTCTTTTTTGTTCTAATACACCTCTTTTCAACTTATGATAAATTTATTTTTAATTTTTTTTACGCTTATTTTTTCAGCTTTTAGTACCTTTCAACTTTCATTGTTATCATTTCCATCTTTTGTAACAATTTTTAAGACAAGCCATTTTATTTTTTAGTACAATATTTTTTAGCTTTTAATGCAGTCATTTCAAGCCTTTAATTTATTCTTCATTTTTTTTTTATCAGACAAGGTTGTACTTTCCAGTTATGATGAACGAATTAGTCACTTTAGATGAGGTATTTAGCGTATCTTTAGTTTTATCAGAATGAATGACCTAGTCTTGTTGCTTATTTGTATCAACCAAACTAGACCTGTCAATTTCGGGTTACGGGTCGAACCCGACCCGACCCGTAACTGACCCGGCTTTATTCGGGTTCGGGTCAACCCGACCCGGTTTTATAAACGGGTCGGTTTTCGAAACCCGAACCCGACCCGCTTCGGGTTCGGGTCAACCCGACCCGGCCCGTTTAGGGTTTAGGGTTACGCGAAGTCTCGGACAGCGGGTGGCGGACGGCTGACCCGACCCGCTTCAGCGATGCAGTGGGCGGGCGAGATCGAGCGCGAAATCGAGCGACGAAATCGAGCGCTGCAGCGGTGCAGTGGGCGCGGGCGAGCGACGCAATGCAGCGGTCGGGCGAGCGACGCAGTGCGGTCGGGCGAGGCGGCGAGCGACGCGGTGCGGGCGGGCGAGCGACGCGGTGCGGTCGGGCGAGCGACGCGGTGCGCGTGGGGCAGTGGCGAGCGGCCAGCGGGGCAGGCGGGCAGCAGCGCGGCAGCGCCGGGCAGCGGGCAGCGAGCGGGGGCAGCGGGCGGGGGTAGGAAAATTCAAATTTTTTAAAATAAACGGGTTTTCGGGTTGACCCGGCAACCCGTCGGGTCAACCCGAACCCGACCCGTTCTTGCAAACGGGTCGGTTTTTCGGACCCGAACCCGACCCGCTTCGGGTTCGGGTCAACCCAAACCCGAAAATTCCGGGTCGGGTCCAATATTGACAGGTCTAAACCAAACAAAAAATTCTTCAACATATTATAATAGCCAGCTTTTTGACACTTACCTGGAGACCCACCTCTATTTTTCTAGTCTTGAGCAGCCATCAGGGGCGGATTCAGCTTCTTTTTTTAAGGTGGGAAAAAAAATTTTTGGTAGGGGATGAGCAAAGATGATTATAATTGATAAAATTATGGCAAATTTTTTTTTTGAGAGAGGGAAAAATACCCAAAATATTCCAAAAAATACCCTCTAAAATTAAAAAAAAAAATTTTTTTTTTGAGGCTGGGCATTTGCCCCACCTTACTACTAGGGGTGTCAATTCGGGTCAACGGGTCGGGTTCGGGTCGAACCCGGAACTGACCCAACACTGTTCTGGTCAACCCGAACCCGACCCGTTTTTAAAAACGGGTCTGGTTTCTGGACCCGAACCCGACCCGATTCGGGTCCTGGTCAACCCGACCAGACACGAATGACCCGGGATTGACCCAGAATTGCTAATTTTCGGGTCAAAAATCGGGTCAATCTCGAGTTTTCGGGTCAAAATCGGATAAAAAACGGGTCAATCTCGGGTTTTCGGGTCAAAAATGATTTTTCGTGTCACTTTCGGGTCAATTTCGGGTTGGCGGGTCAACCCGAACCCGACCCGATTTTTAAAACGGGTTGATTTCATGAACCCGAACCCGAATTTTTCCAGGTCGTGTTTCGTGTCGTGTCAAAAATTGACACCCCTACTCACTACAATGGGGATCCGCCTATGGCAGCCACAATTCTCCTCAATCTTCTATACACTATCACTAGTGCTATCTCTTACAATGCATTGAACTCAATGTTATGAAGCATTCAAAGACGATTAAATTCATTGATAGAGATCTGAGTCTTAGGATGATTTTTAGAAGAAATATTAAAGGAGAAGAACAATTGGCCAATTTTTGAGAAATGTTGAACGTCAAATGTTTTTTGATGTGGGCCATATCACACTTAAGCTTCATTTGGGAGAGCTTTTTTTATGCTTTTTAAAATATTTTTTTAATAACAAATATATGACTTAAAAAACAATTATACTAAAAATTTGATTTAGGAATCATTAAGAAAATTGTCCCAAACAAATCATAAATTTGCACGAGTGAGTGAAAATGAAAAATAATGAGCATTGCCTCATTAAAGATAAAAAGAGACTAAGAGAAAAAAAAAATTTCTGCTAAAATATTCTAACATAAAATATTTTATGACTGTCTTCAGTGCTTTAGAATTTATATTAAAATTAGTATTAGATATCTAATTTTAAAACAAATTAGTAAATTATAAATTTATTCTGATATATTTAATATTGAGTAGCTTCCTATAAATTTTTTTTTACATAATAAAAATTAGCTAAGGTTTTGTTTGAGTCAATATTTTCGTATAAAAATTTTTAGTTCAAAATATTTTTTAATTAAAAAGCAGTTTTATAAATAGTATATCTCTAACTTTCAAACAGCTTTTTTTTAATGTTTTTTAAAATAATTTTTTAGTTAAAAAATGTTTTGAATTAGAATTTTTTTTTTTTACTAAAAAAACTGTTGTAAAAAAAGCAATAAAAATTTATAATAAAGCTGACCGCCATTGCCTTCCAACTGGCAGTCGGGTTGAGGATCATTATCGGATTTTTTTGTTGTTTATTAATTAGTCAACAACAAGCTGGTTATTCAGACAAAAAAAGGACGTTGATGTAATTAGGTATAAAATACTTCAGCACTATTGTCGGCATAAATGGCCATTATTAGGTTTTAATCACATAGTCATATTTCATTTATTAATTATCATATAACTTTTATTTTTTTTTTCTTAAATTTTCTAGATGGTATATTAAATATTTATTTGGATGAATATAATTTTTTTATAAAAATAATTATAAAAATATTAAAACGCATGTGCAATGTATCATGCGCTAGCATCCAACAATACGTTCGCTTTGGTGAAAAAAAAAATCATATAATATTTACTAAATTATCGCACATGCATAAAGTCCTCTGTAAGAATTTGTTAAGAAGGACAAGTGTGTTGACGTAACTGATGCGATGCATTTGTTGATTAGATGGTACAAAAGTTGGTGGACGGGACGAGGCAAAATTGGATTGGATAGGAGGATTAGTGCTTAAGCGAAGGTGTTCTTTATAATGCAAAATAAATAAATAAATAAATAACAGCTTATTCTCATGATATGATTATTGTTCCATTTCTAATTTTTTTTTTTTCAGCAAAGACTGCTAAAGTTTTGGGTGGATTCAAAACCCCACCGATGACCCTATTATATTCGGACACCGAATGCGTTCAGATACTAATAATCATACACCACGTCACCTAGAGCTCGGTACCGAGCACTTGGTATTGCTCGGTATAGGTCCGAATTTCCGGTTTTTTGTCCGGATGTAATAATTTTCTTACAGATTGGGAAGACTGGAGAAGAAACCCTAGCCACCTAAGGTTTGGGGGTGCTTTTTGAGTTCATTTCTAATTTGAATATCATTCAGGCTGTGAAGAAAATCTTTTATTTTTGGTGATGTTTTCCATTATCTATCAGCTGTGGAGAGAAAGAAATATAAGGAGATATTACAATGTTATTGAAAAATCCCCCCCCCCCCAAAAAAAAAACAATGTTATTGAAAGCTTATAAATTATTTATTTTAAAATAAAAAAGGCGATGAGATTAAAAATTTCTAGATGAAAAAGGCAGGGTGAAGTAATTGGCTTATTACTATGAACTGGATTTGCCTGCATCTATATTTTTATTTTTATTTTTTTTTATTTTTTTTTATTTGCCTGCATCTATATGTTACCACTTAATTGGTTGTTTTTTAGTCTTTTTTTATATAATTATGGACAATTTTGTAATTAATAGACTCTTTCTTGTACTTAATTTATAGTTACTTACACAGCTCATTTTGGCCGGTTTGTGGTATTTTGCCCCCTCTTAAAAAAATTTTTTGTAGGGGATGGGCAAAAATGATTAGGATTGATAAAATTAGGTCAAAAAAATTTTTTAAGAGGGGGCAAAATACCCAAAATATCCAAAATATTCTAAAAAATACCCTCTAAATTAAAAAAAAAAAATTTGAGGGGGGGCATTTGCCCCCCCTCACCACCATGGGGATCCGCCCATGATAATGTGTGTATGAATCTGTCTTAATTGATCTAACTGTCCAAAAAAGAATATTATAATTACATTAATTAAGCTCTGCCCCTAATTAAAAAAAAAGGCTTTCTTTCTGTACTTTCTCTGATTCCATTGATAAAGCCTTCTTTCGGCATTTTAAAAAATAATCATATCATGATTTCAATGGATAGACCAAAGAAGGCCGAACAGCTTTCCACGATTTAATCATGATAGAAAAAAGAAGATATTCATGGAGTAGCATATCTCATTGGAGATTTTATTTGCCTGATATAATGCAACGTTAACATGATGCTTTATATTATATGGAATGTTTAAAGCTCAAAAGGAAGACAATAGAGACTGAGGTTTTGTTTTGGAATAATTTTTTTTATTACATTTTAATTTTAAAATAGATTTTCCTCATAAAAATTTTTTAAACAAGAAATTTTTACATTAAAAAGTTACTTCAAACTTCATTTGAGATGACCTTTTCGCTATTTTATTAAACAAATTTTAGTATAATTTTTTTTTATCAGATATAGTAAATGAAGCTTGAGCAAACATTTATTACGAGCAAATCGATATGCTTTTTTTTAAGAGACTTGCCCAAATTTCATTAAACGAAAAAGGGAATTACAAACAAGGCCCAAAAAAGGCCAAAATAAAAATTACGAAGGTTTAAACACCAAATTAAACTATAGATTGCAAATTAAACTCAAAATGAAAAATAATCCAAAGATAAGTCATTGTGTTGGGAGCAAAAATAACCACAAACCAATCAAGAAGGCCATGAAGCCTGTCGGACTAAAAAAATGGCAGGAGGCTTCCTGCAAAACCAACAGAAAAGTTCACCTCCCAGTTGAAAGGCTAGGACCATCCATTGAAGGCAGCAGTCTAAAAGCCATACAGAGAAAAACCACAAGATAATCAAGCAGCAAGAAGTCCCAAATTCCCAACAAAGGGCACCATTGAGTGAACAAAATGTGAGAAACCCCGCCACTAAGGTTGCCAAAACAAGCCAAGGCCATCCAGGTGAGGATGCAAGAAATCCGCCTCGTCATTGACTGACTAAAACGATCTCCCCAGCATACAAAAAGACAAAAAATAATAAAAACCACAAATAGCATATTAGTCCCTAAGTTTTCTCCCGTTGCACAAGAGAAGAAGAAACCAACACAGGGAAAAATGTTATTTCTTTTTTAATTTTCTCTAGTTTCATTTACCAACCACCTTGTAAAAAGCTTCATCATCAATTCAAGCAACATTCAAGCCATAAAGATCCTGAAAATCCTCCCATGTTCTTGATTTTTCTTCTCCACATCCCAATTAGCTGATGAGTCACAATCAACTAACCAATAGAATGAACCACAAGTATGCTTCAGTTTCAATGATAAGTGAGCAAGCAAAGCATCATTAGAAATTATCAAAATGGAAACATCTATAAGAGGAATATTATCATTCACATCCGCTCTATTTGACTGCACGCAATGATGGATCATTAGGATCCACAGAATTAGCAATTTTCATAAAAGGCTCAAACAAATCTACCTGATATGCTTTACAACGTACAGAAACAGCCAAATAGGTCTTATAAAGCCTACCCAATCAATAAGCTTAATAATCATCATCATAAATATAGCATTATGAGTTCTATTTTTAAATTTATTCCATGCGTGATATCTTAAATATTTAAAAATTCTTAAAAAATAACTTCAAAATTTTCTATTCAAATAAAAAATTTCGATCTATATTGCATGAAGTTTATGCTTAACCTCACTGTTAATTCTCCTATATTATTTTTATTTTTATCACCACGCAAGGATGGATTTTCTAATTTTATTAAATTTTTCTAAGTTTCGGAATACTCTTTCTAATTATCCAATCTTCAATAAACGTTATTCATATCATTTCTTTCATATAATAATTCTTAATTAATTTTTTTTTTCACCTATACATCTCAATATTCTTATTTGCATCATGCTCAATTTAATTGTCAAAGGTTTTTTTTTTTTTTAACAATGAATACTGAAAGCCACATAATATAATTAATCTAAGCATCATTCAATTCATATACATATCATATCCGCCAAATTCTTCATAGAAAAAGAATAAAAACTTAGATCAATATAAATGTAGAAAGGGAAACTCAAGTAAAACTACAACTCTCAACAGAACACAAGAAAACTTTTTAATCCAATTCAGCAACAAAGTTAAACTAAAGAGTTCGGAGAACACAGTGCAGAAAATATTAAAAAAGAGAGAAATACAAACATTGTCATATAATGTCAAAAACTTTCATGAAACTAAGGATTCGTTTGGGACAACTTTCTCACTGCTTTTTAAAACAGCTTTTGTAGTATAGATATTTTTTTTTTACTAAAAAGTTGCTTTAAAAAACTGTATGAAAGCCGTCCCAAACGAAACCTAACTCTAAGATACCATTAGCCATAAGTATGTGCTACATTTTCCCGCCCCAATTAGAGAAGCATCTCATGAAAATCCATGAATGCCTTTATTGAAATGCCCATTGAAGAAGGCTTTACCTTTATTACACTTGTTCGGACATGCAAAAAGAGAAGGGTTAGTAGAAACTAGGGGCCAAAGTGAAAGTAATAGGCAAGTAATTACCTACTTATATTATTTTTTTTTATATTTTTCAAGTTCAGATTAAACTAGAAAGTGGCATGGCTAAACTAATAAAAGGAACAAGTGATTGTATTAAACATGCTTCTGATCGATCTATTATAATGTCTAAATATAAAAGCAGCAGTGATATCAATAAGAAAATATTTTCCTAATTAAGGTTCACGGTAGTACCTTAATGCTTAGATGGAATCAGAAAATCAAAAATCTAACAACATCAAATCATAATCCCACTACGTGAGGTCGCTTACATGAGTATTTTTCTCCCTTGCGGTCTCTTAAGAGACAAATTCTCATTAAATCTAAAAATCCATCAAATTAAAAAAAAAAAAATTCAGCTTATACCTCCATTCTTAGCAACTCGGACCTTAAGAGATTGGGAGCTAGAGAATTGTTAATAGAACAATGAAACTATTCACATTAACAAGGTAAATCCAATTACCTAGAAATTACATTCAAGTCAAATACTAAAAATAAAATTATAAAATAAAATGAATTTGCATTCCTTCCATTCCTTCAACCAAGCATATGTTAGGGTTGTGCCCTAAAGAAATATTATTGTAATATATTTTCTATGGAAATAAATATTTAAAGACAAGTTTAGCATGTTTCGATATTATCATTTGATATAATATTTTTGTTCCATGATTATTTATACAACCATAATTCAGTATATAATTATATACAAGAGGATTGAATTATGGATAATAATCAAAACAAGTTCATAATTATTAATTATAGTTGGAATCTATGATTAAATATTATTAGTACGGTCCATCAACATTAAGAATGAAATAATCTTATCCGGATTATTCGATATGGAGATATTAAGGATGGAGGTACTTTATATAATATGATTATATAGAACTGGACCAGATAAATTTTGAATTCTCTAATAAATTCTGTTTTAATTATAGAGAATTTAAAATTAATCATAAAGATGATCATATATAAAACAATCTTAATCATGAGTTATTAATAAACTCCTATTTGTGACATTTAGTTTTTTGATTTACTCGGAAATAGTTTGGAAGAAATAAACTCAATCCTTGTATTTCAGAAACACAATGAAACAAATGGTTGGGAATGTTAATATACAGATATGGAATCCATTCCTTTCAATTTTGAAAGTTAGAAAATTAGTTCCCTTGAATAATTAATTCAGAACTTGAACAATTGAGCGCTCAAATTTTGTGACTAGGTCATAAAGTTTATTGTTCATTAGAGAATTAATTGGAATTCAAGGATTAAGATATAATTAGTGAGGTGACAGAATTACCTAGCTCTAATTATGAACTTTTTATGAAGGATTATTTTATATGTAATGATTAAATCAATGGACGATTCAATTTTATAATTGAATAAATTATACTATAATTTCAAGAGTGCAATTTCATATTTATAGTGGAATAATATTGAAATTAATAATTTTGATTTATTAATTTAAGAGTTAAATTAATAATCAAATTTATTGGAGCTTGAATTATAGGTCCATAGGTCCCTTCTTCATCACCTAAGCTCTATTATATATTGAACACTAAGAATGTGACATAATATAAATGTTAATTATGATCACATTAGTAACATATTTATGATCACCTTTTTAATTTTATATTTCATGAATGTAATGATGACTCATCATTAATATTTTCTCAATTTAAAATATAAAGATAAGGTTGATGATAAGTCATGATGTGTCATGATAATTATCATCAAATATCTTTTAATATTAAAAAGATATAGATAATATTAAAGATAAGATTGATGATGTGTCATGATAATTATTATTTTAATATTAATTATAAATGCTTCATGAAATACTAAGAGGTGCTTATGAAAAGATGTGAACTTTCTTATAAATAAGAATTAAGTTCTACATGAAATAAGATTGATGATGATACATAATTCCTTCATGAGAGATGGAAGAATATGTATGAGAAGAATGTTGCTCTCATCGTCTTTTCTTTTGAAGGATTAAATTGTGTTTAGAACACAAATTAGATTCAAAAGAAAAAGTGTTCATCAATAATTGATTGATTGTGCCCACTCAATAAAATATATTTTGTGGGGTGATTAGAAGAAGAAGGCTTACGGTCTCAATCAACATTTCGACGAAGAAAATCTCAATATCTCGATCAATAATTCGGTAAAGTTTTCTTCATTTCATATTATAAAGTTATTTATTAAGAAAATTAATATTGAGAATGTCTTAATTTAATTTTCTAAAAATCCTAATTTTTATTTCCGCATTTTATATTATGATATAAAAATTTCCAACAATTGGTATCAGAGCCAGAGTTTATTACTGAATAAATCTTTCTGGTTTATTAAAATTCTTATTTTATATGATAAAATTAAGCCATCTTTATAATCATTTTGTTCATAAGATGAAAAATGATTTAATGTTATAATTTTAATGTTTATGTATTTTTTTTAAGTCAAGAAAATCTGAAGTAGATTTTGAATTTACTTTAGTAATACTGTTCTTGAAAATTTCATGATTTAATCATAATTTTTTTCTTGTATTTTATAAGATAAAATAAATAATGAGTGGGAGCGGATTTTATGGAAATAAAATCTTTGGTCTCCATTATTAATTCAACACCATGAGTTTTAAGTGGCGCCTAGCAACGCATAGATTTCGTTCCCCTACGGAAGGTGTCCATTTAATTCAATAACAAGGTTGATTTCTTTTATAAAAATTTTCTAAGATATATTTTAAAATTGACCTACCCTACGACGGCAATTTTAATTTAAATTTTAAAAAATTATAATAATGGGTCACACTTATAAAGATATATATTAAATGTGTTAATTATATCTTGACCAAATAAACGGTTATTAATAAGTAAAGATAAATATGAGATATTTATGATTTTATTTATTAAATGATAAAGTATCAATTTAATTTTATAATAATATGACTGACCCTACGGCAGCATATTATTGATAAAATTAGTATAATCGTGGCATTAACAATTTTTTTTAATTTGTTTAAAGGCATAGATCATATATGTATATGAATCATGCTGATATATGCCAAATTTTAAATGATATGTCATGCTAATTTTTAAAATATGTTTATTTATTTATTTCAGTTATCATGACAAATCCCATTCTCATAATCTTATCAAATAAAAAGTTAACTAGGGAAAACTTTGTGAAATGGAAAAGCAATATGAACCTTGTACTGATTTGTGAAAATCATAAGTTTGTTTTGAATGAGGAATGTCCTCCACTTCCTGCTGCTAATGCTTCTCGTACTGTACGAGATGCCTATGAAAAATGGATTGACTCAAATAACAAAGCAAGGTGCTATCTCCTTGCTAGCATGTCTGACGTGCTAAGATCGCAACATGAAAATATGATAACTGCATATGAGATTATGGAATCTCTCCAATCCATGTTTGGGCAACCATCTGAACAAGCTCGTCATGAAGCTATCAAAGCAGTTATGAATTCCAAAATGAAAGCAAATGTCTCAGTTCGAGAACATGTTCTCAAAATGATAAATTATACTCATGAAGCTGAGATTAATGAAGCAATCATTGATGAGGGAACTCAAGTGGGGATGATTTTAGAAACTTTATCCTTGCGATTTCTGCAATTCAAGAGCAATTATTTTATGAATCGTTTAAAGTATAATCTTACTGAATTGCTAAATGAGCTTCAAACTTTTGAATCAATTTCAAAAGAAAAAGAGCCAGAATCAAATGTTGCTGAAGTTTATCCTTCTTCTACTTATAAGAACAATAAGAGAAAGAAGAAAGATAAAAACATAAAATTCATAAAAGGAAGCAAAGACAGCAAGAATAAAAGCAATAAAAAGAACAAAAACTCTAAAAAGGAACCCAAAGGAAAATGTTTTCATTGTGGGATCGAAGGGCATTGGAAGCGAAACTGCAATAAGTATCTTGCGGAGCTAAAAGAGAAGAAGAAAGAAAAGCAAGGTAAATTTGATTTACTAGTTCTTGAAACATGTTTAGTTGAAAATGATTTATCATCCTGGATAGTTGATTCAGGTGCAACTGATCATGTATGTTCTTCATTGCAGATGCTTAGTTCTTGGAGGAGACTTGCTAGTGGAGAACATGTTATGAGAGTAGGGACAGGAAGTACTATATCAGCTCAAGCAGTGGGAGTCGTTAGGCTTGAATTTGAAAATAAATATCTAGTGTTGACTAATGTTTATTTTATTCCAGGGTTTTCTAGAAATATTGTGTCTATTTTAAAGTTGTTTGAACAATGTTTTGGACTCTCTTTTTATAATAATGAGATTATTAATTCTAAGAATGGTTTGAATATTTGTTCTACAATAATGGAAAATGGACTCTTTATGTTAAAACCCACTAGAAATACACTGCTTAATACTGAAATGTTCAAAGTTGAAAAACCTAAACAAAAAGGGTAAAAGATTTCATATGAAGATAACATATATCTATGGCATCTTAGACTTGGTCATATAAACTTAAATAGGATTGAAAGACTTGTAAAGGATGGTCCTTTAAGAGAACTGACAGTCGGAACTCTACCAGTCTGTGAATCTTGTTTAGAAGGAAAAATGACTAAGAGAACTTTTTATGAAAAAAGTGAAAGAGCAAAAGAAACCCTTGAACTTGTACATTCAGATGTTTGTGGACCATTTAATATACAAGCAAGAGGTGGTTATGAATATTTTGTCATTTTTATTGATGACTATTCAAGATATGGTTATGTTTATTTAATGACAAGGAAATCTGAAACTTTTCGAAAGTTTAAAGAATTTTGTACTGAAGTTGAAAATCAATTAAGCAAGTCATTAAAAATACTTCGATCAGATCGTGGTGGTGAGTACTTAGATACAGAATTCAAAAATTATTTAATTGAGAATGGAATTGTATCTCAACTCACTGCACCTGCAACTCCACAACAAAATGGTGTTGCTGAAAGAAGAAATCGAATATTGCTCGATATGGTTAGGTCTATGTTAAGTTACTCGTCCTTATCAAATTCATTTTGGGGATATGCAATACAAACTGCTATGTATATTTTGAATATTGTACCTTCAAAATCAGTACATAAGACACCTTTAGAATTATGGAGTGGGAGTAAACCTAGTTTACGACACATCCGTATATGGGGATGTCCGGCACATGTATTAAAGACAAAAACTAATAAGTTGGAATCACGTTCAGAAGTATGCATTTTTGTTGGATATCCAAAAGGTACAAGAGGAGGTTTGTTTTATAGTCCTCAAGAAAAGAAAGTATTTGTATCGACAAATGCTACTTTTCTTGAACATGAATATATGAAAGATTTCAAACCTCGGAGTAAAGTGTTACTCAAAGAATTGCTAAATGAACCAATCACAAACGATATGGACACTATTGTTGAAAGTCAACAAAAGGAAACCACAACTCTAAATCAAGAACCTTTATTGCCTCGTCGTAGTGGGAGAGTTATTAGATTACCCTCTCGATATAATATTAATGGAGAAGCATATATTGTCGCATCTGATGATGACAATGATGATCCATTAACATATAAACAAGCATTAGAGGATCCTAATAAAGAAAAATGGTTAGACGCCATGAAACTTGAAATAGATTCGATGTATTTCAATTCTGTTTGGGAACTTGTGGATCTTCTTAGCGAGGTAAGACCTATAGGATGTAAATAGATAACATCACAAGAGAATATTGCTGATCCTTTTACCAAGACACTGCCTGAAAGAATTTTTCAGAAACATGTACAAGAAATGGGATTGAGAAAGATGTCTCATTTGCTTTAGGGCAAGTGGGAGTTTGTTAGGATTGTGCCCTAAAGAAATATTATTGTAATATATTTTCTATGGAAATAAATATTTAAAGACAAGTTTAGCATGTTTCGATATTATCATTTGATATAATATTTTTGTTCCATGATTATTTATACAACCATAATTTAGTATATAATTATATACAAGAGGATTGAATTATGGATAATAATCAAAACAAGTTCATAATTATTAATTATAGTTGGAATCTATGATTAAATATTATTAGTACGGTCCATCAACATTAAGAATGGAATAATCTTATCCGGATTATTCGATATGGAGATATTAAGGATGGAGGTACTTTATATAATATGATTATATAGAACTAGATCAAATAAATTTTGAATTCTCTAATAAATTCTGTTTTAATTATAGAGAATTTAAAATTAATCATAAAGATGATCATATATAAAATAATCTTAATCCTGAGTTATTAATAAACTCCTATTTGTGACATTTAATTTTTTGATTTACTCGGAAATAGTTTGGAAGAAATAAACTCAATCCTTGTATTTCAGAAACACAATGAAACAAATGACTGGGAATGTTAATATACAGATATGGAATCCATTCCTTTCAATTTTGAAAGTTAGAAAATTAGTTCCCTTGAATAATTAATTCAGAACTTGAACAATTGAGCGCTCAAATTTTGTGACTAGGTCATAAAGTTTATTGTTCATTAGAGAATTAATAGGAATTCAAGGATTAAGATATAATTAGTGAGGTGACAGAATTACCTAGCTCTAATTATGAACTTTTTATGGAGGATTATTTTATATGTAATGATTAAATCAATGGACGATTCAATTTTATAATTGAGTAAATTATACTATAATTTCAAGAGTGCAATTTCATATTTATAGTGGAATAATATTGAAATTAATAATTTTGATTTATTAATTTAAGATTTAAATTAATAATCAAATTTATTGGAGCTTGAATTATAGGTTCATAGGTCCCTTCTTCATCACCTAAGCTCTATTATATATTGAACACTAAGAATGTGACATAATATAAATGTTAATTATGATCATATTAGTAACATATTTATGATCACCTTTTTAATTTTATATTTCATGAATGTAATGATGACTCATCATTAATATTTTCTTAATTTAAAAGATAAAGATAAGGTTGATGATAAGTCATGATGTGTCATGATAATTATCATCAAATATCTTTTAATATTAAAAAGATATAGATAATATTAAAGATAAGATTGATGATGTGTCATGATAATTATCATTTTAATATTAATTATAAATGTTTCATGAAATACTAAGAGGTGCTTATGAAAAGATGTGAACTTTCTTATAAATAAGAATTAAGTTCTACATGAAATAAGATTGATGATGATACATAATTCCTTCATGAGAGATGAAAGAATATGTATGAGAAGAATGTTGCTCTCATCGTCTTTTCTTTTGAAGGATTAAATTGTGTTTAGAACACAAATTAGATTCAAAAGAAAAAGTGTTCATCAATAATTGATTGATTGTGCCCACTCACTAAAATATATTTTGTGGGGTGATTAAAAGAAGAAGGCTTACGGTCTCAATCAACTTTTGGACGAAGAAGATCTCAATATCTCGATCAATAATTCGGTAAAGTTTTCTTCATTTCATATTATAAACTTATTTATTAAGAAAATTAATATTGAGAATGTCTTAATTTAATTTTCTAAAAATCCTGATTTTTATTTCCGCATTTTATATTATGATATAAAAATTTCCAACAGCATACCCTAAAGATACCCTTCAGCACACCTTTCAGGACTAGCAACAACAACATTAAGCCTTTAACCTACTATGTGGGGTTGACTACATGAATCCTTTTTTGTCATTGTGTCCGGTTAAAAGTCAAATTCTCATTTAAATGTAATAAAGAAAGATCATTTCTAATATTTTCTAACCAAGTCTTCTTAGGTCTACCTCTACCTTTCTTAACATAAGTCAAATCTAATACCTCAACTTTCTTAACCGGGTCATCGGGAGGCCTTCGTTTAATGTGACCAAACCATCTAAGGCGACTCTCTCTAATCTTATCTTCCACTGGAGCTACTCCAACCTTTTCACGTATATGCTCATTTTGTATCCTATCTCTAAGGGTCAAGCCACTCATCCACCTAAGCATCCTCATCTCTGCAATACTTAACTTAGTATTATGCTTCTCTTTTAATGGCCAACATTCGGCACAATAAAGTATTGCATGATCACCACCATCTTATAGAATTTTCCTTTAAGTTTGAGGGGGACTTTTCTATCGCACAATAAGCCTGATACCTTTCAGGACTAGCAGATTTCTATAAAATAGAAATCAACACAAATTCTAATTTGATGACATCTTTGACCGAAAATTGCCTACCTAATTTTATATGCCAAGATATTCTACATATGAACATCGCGTCATACATATTTGTCCTTAAAAATGGTTGACAGTAATTATCTTTGGGAGCTTTCTAATTCTTTTGTTTTTCTGATTTTATTTCTTTGAGTTTTGCTGCATTTTTTGCAGGTTTTTGGCTCCCGCCTGTGTGACCTCCCCCTCCTTTTGGGGCTGGTTTTTTTTTTTTGAGTTTTACTTGTAATCTTCCTTCTCTTTTTATTATACGGGCCAAGCCTAAATTTTTTCCAGAAAAAAAAAAAAATAGTAAGATCAGGTAGCTAAATAAACACCAAATTGGAATTAAAAACCAATTAAGAAACGCTGCAGAGAAGCCAAGAAACCAACTCTCTGGTTGACTTCCCAAATACAATGAACTAGTACTTTGTTTAAAAACGAACTTAGCTCACAAGGATACACTATTCAACATGATTAGGAAAAAGAGCAATATGTGCATCTATTTCAAACAAAGATAATGATCTAAAATTTTATAGGAATGTAATTTGAAAAAACAAATGTTTGTCCCCAGTAGCAAATATTGGTTTACGTAAGAATGCACTTGTTGGTTCAAATAATAATAAACGTAGAATACCAAAAGGAGCTATTTATGTTCAAGCGAGTTTCAACAATACTACTCTAATTGTTATAGACGTACAAGGTTTAGTGGTTTCTTGGGCGTCCACAGGTAATTCTGGATTCAGAGGCACAAGAAAAGGAACACCCTATGCTGCTCAAGCCACGGCATTTAATGCTATTCGTACATTAGTTAATTAGGGTATTATACGAAAATTTGAACTATCAATCACTAACTAACGATTCTTATAGATCGTAGATTAATTTTAGGATTATTTGATTGTGGTTGTCATAGCACTTGTCCTTTTTGCAGTATCCTTCCTGGAATTTATTCATGTGTAAGACTTTTTTTGTTTTCATTAAATTCTTGCATTTCCCATCTTAGTGATAGTGATCAAAAGAACGATTAAAATTTAATACAAAAATAATAGTCTTTTGATCAAAAGTTTTGGTAGTCTTAACAAAGACTAGTATTTTTGAAATAATATTTTTCTATATTTACAATGAAAATTCAGCTTGAATAGGACTCTTATCGAAAAAAAGGTTAATTATATCAATGTTGGGAGTCCAAGGGAGCAGTGCCCCCTGGCGGGGTTCGACTTGCCCGGTCAAGTTGTGGGTCAAGGGGCAACGCCCTTACGGTAGTTTTCGGGGGCAGCGCCCCCGGAACAAATTTTGGTTTGAAGGATATTTTTGGAATTTAATGATGAATTCTCTTTACTATTTGTTGGGGGCAATTACCTAAAGACCATAGTATTTTCAAATTTTTAGGGGGGTCAATTGCCTAAAAACCTTTGTAATAAAGACTAAAAAATAAACTAAGAGGGATACATTACCTTAAAATCATATAAATAATTTTATTTTAAAATTTTATAAAATTATTGAGCCCATGAGCACAACTATCATATACACTTATTGTAGTTTAGTAATGAATTAATATTTGCATTGGAGGATGATACACAGTTTATAACTTAATACTTTGCAAGCATTTGTGCATAGTTTATAACTTAATATTTTGCAAGCATTTGTGTTCATAATTTGTTCTCATTGGTTTGTAAGCATAATATAAAATTATAAGTTTTGTAAAAATAAAATCTAAACATGCAATCTATCAATTGATACATAGTTTCTTTTATTGTTTAATATGCTAATAACTTCATAGATGAGTACTAATATGACTGCTCATAATCATGTAATGTCTTTAATATATTTTTACTAGGAAATAATAGAAAAAAATAAATATATTTTATATTAGTAATTTATAAACTATGAAAATGTGTCCATATCGTATCGAGTCTTACTTTTTACAAGCGTCATATTGTTGCATTTTGTATTGTGTTTGTTTCCCGTATTTGTTTTTGATGTGAAGAGATAATTCTTGGATCGGTGGAAGAAGAGGATGGTTGAAGGAATTCCTAATTTAGGGACAAACACAAAGCTCAAAGGCATAAAGGAGAATTCTATTCATTAATCAATACCTTTCCTATTTACACATTATATGTTTGTGTGTGTGTGAGAGAGAGAGAGAGAGAGAGAGAGAGAGAGAGAGAGAGAGAACTGAGAAAATCCTAGAAGATTCTAGAAACTTTGTAACAAATTTGTAACAAACTAAATAAAATAACCTAAGGAATATTTTAAGCTAAAATGCTATGCATCACTTTTTGTTCAAGAAGTGGGTCATATTGAAATGAGTTACAATGATATATATTTGTTTTGTAAGATTTCACTTATAAAATCAATTTATATTTTAGTTTGAACTATAATGAGTTTTAATTCTATCACTTTTGTATTAATTTTTTTATTTCATTATTATTTGGGGGTAAAAAGCAATATTATAACTCATGACTTCATAATGTAAATATTGTTCTTTTATTGAAAATAAAACATAAACTTGATTGTGATTTGTTAGCCTTCAAGATTGAAACTTATATTTTTGAAGGTCAATTCATAGAGTGACAACTCTCATCTATCTATTTAATATTTTAACTCATATATGAAAGAAAAAATCTAATTACTTTTACACTTATGAAACAAATTTGGCTCAAATGCCATGAGTAATATGGCTTTGATTTTGGATCTAGGTACTCTGAAATTTTTTTGAAATATTTGGTTTTGAGTTTTTATCTATGAGTTAAAATATCTATTCTACCGCTACCTCAATGGATTACGAAGACGTTTTAGTATCTTAATTGCTGCTACAGAACATGTGTGCCTCTTAATTCCCGTTGTGCTATATATGCTCCTCAGCATCAATTAATGGAATAAATAAAAATCGTTGATTTGTATATGATCTCTTTGAGCTCACACCATTGGATTATGCATTAGAACTTCAAATATAAATCGTTGTTTCAGATGCGACGATAACTTTATACTAGAGCAAAAGTGTAAAAATCACTCATTGCAGGTTCTCATTGTGTGTGATGAGAAGAATGTGGGCGAGGTAGAGGCAACGAGGGAGGAAGAAGAAGAAGAAGAGCCTGTGCATTTGGAGGTGGCTGAAGTTTCATTGAACTCAGTGGGATTCACCTCGAGTCACACTAAAAAAATGAGGAGATAGATAGGTGGAAAGGCGGTGGCGATTCTAGTGGACAATGGTGATACCCACAATTTTATATTGAACCAGGTGGTAGATAAACTGAGGCTGAAACTAGTAGATATGAGAGGATTTGGAGTGATGATGGGCACATGAACGACAGAGAAGAGCATAGGGATATGTATGGGTTTAGAGGTAGAGTTTCAAGGGATTCACATCAGAAAATATTTCCTTTCATTAGAGTTGGGAAGTACTGATTTAATTTTGGGAATAAAATGACTACAAACCTTGGGGGAGATCAAGGTGAACTAGAAGACATTGGCCATGGAGATCCAGGTGGAGAGGAAAAATGTTGTAATTAAGGAAGATCCCAGCTTATCCAAAGCATTTATTTCTTTGAAAATTATGGTTCATTCCCTACAAGGGGAAGGAGGAGAATTCTTAGTAGAGCTTTGGAGTATGAAGGGAGGAGAGACAGAGGATAAAAAGGACATTCCAAATTCCAGTGCCTTCTTCAACCTTTTAGGGAGGTATTCCAACTTCCAAAGGATTTCTACCATCATGAGAGCACGAGCACTCTATTATTCTAATGGAAGGAATCTCCCTTATTAGTGTTTGACCATACCGCTACTCTTAAATTCAAAAGGAAAAGCTTGAGAAACTAATTTGGAAGATGCTTGAAGTTGGAGTTTTCAAGCCTAGTGTAAGTTGGAGTTATCACGCTTCGGCGTTCGGCGATAGCAGCCGGCAGCAGGCAACATCAATGAGCTGCGCGGGCAGAAGCGATGCGCGGCAGACTCGACCAAGGGCCAACGACAACAGCTGGGCAGACCGTAGACACGACTGGGCATTGCCGCACTGGGCAGCTGGATCGCGGGTAGCCGGGCACTGCCACACTGGGCAGATGCGACTCGGCCAGGTGATGTGACAATGACACCGCGTCATGCGTGGCACTGCGGTAGCGGGCCGATGCATGCAGACAGAATGATGCGGGCAGAGCGGGCATAACGGGCAACCGGGTTATTACGGGTCATTTTCGGGTTCCCAGATCAACCCGAACCCGACCCGTTTTTTGAAACGGGTCGCAAACCGCAACCCGAACTCGACCCGATTCGTGTTTGGGTCAACCCAAACCTAAAATTTTTGGGTCGGGTTCGGATCAATTTTTCGGGTCGGGTCAAATATTGACACCTCTAACAGATGCCTCGGGCTTTAGGTTAAGATAGAAAAAATTACATATTTGTTAAGCATGAAAACCAAATCAGTTTTGTCTAATGTGAGCAATTTTTGTCTTGCATGCAAAATCTACACATATGACCACACAATATAATAATGGAAAATGGTGGCAAAATATCATATTTAAAATATAATCTAATAATAAGATAAAACATATGTTGAGTTAAACTAAAGATCAGATATTACCAAGAAATTTATGACATATTCATTTCTATAATTATATGCATTAAATATATTCCTTCTGCCATTGAATAACGCTATGTTGGTTTTCTTATTCAAATGGAAAGTGAATAACATTCGCATTAAATATATTGCATGATGGAAGGTCATATTAGGTTGGTATAGATCAAACAGCAAGTGCATAATGTTGCATTTATTCATGTAAATATTTTTACAATTAAAACATTTGTCGGGTATTTTAAAAATGGCAATGTATCTTCTTATTTTCTTTATTTAATCAAAATAATTTATGTTGCTTTCAAATTTAAATATATTCCAAAATAGCTATGCCAAATAAAGTAGATGTCTAATCGAGTTAATTTTATTTAATATTTTTTAAACTCGAGCTTGAATCGAGCTCATTTATTAAGTTTGTGCTCAGCTCGTAAAAAAATTTATAGGCTCGAGCTGAGCTCGTTTGTTCTGGCTTTTTAGAAATCTCAAGTTTGACTCGATTATTGAGCTCATTTTTTAATTTTTTAATATATAATTAATTTAAAATAGTTAAAATATATTATATAGTACTAATTTAAATTAATTTTTAAATATATTTTTAGTTATTCGAGTAGCTTAGCAAGCTTATGAGCCGAGCAAGGTTGAGCTCAAGCTTAAGCTCATTTAATATGCGAGCTCAAGCTTAAGCTTGAGTTCGAACTTGTGGCTTGATAAGTTTGAATTGTGAGCTCGTTAATAAGTAAAACTTTACGTGGCTCGTGAGACGGTTCGACTCGCTTACACCCCTATTTATACATTTTTTCACAAATTCTGTGTATAATTAATGTTGCTTAAATTCATTTATTATATTTAATATGATTACGTAAAATTTGAAGTTTGCATACCTTTTTTAGGCTATTGACACAACTCATTTTAATAAAATGGAAAAAAATATTTGTAAACATTTTGTGCTTACATGAATTGGTCAATTGGTTGGGAGCTTAGGCTGCCAACTAAGAGGTCTTGAGTTTGAGTCTTGTGTATGCGATGTGTGTGTGTGAGTTTGTCTTAATTTACCTAAATGTCCCAAAAGAAAAAAATAAAACATATTGTACTTAAATTTCACTTTATATAACAGCTAATTATTATTAAGACCAACCTACAAATATAATATAGCATACTCAATTTTAATTATGCTAATTTTTTCTTTTTATGAAAAATCATGAAACAGAGGAGGAAGTGCTAGATTACCTGCAAGGAAGGTATCAGAAGAAATAAACTAACAGAGACATAGAACAGAGAAGCTCCGAAGATAATTCTTTCATTGATTTTTCTACAGTTCTAAAGTTGAGTATATATAGGAAGAAGATGAGTCTGGAATATTATTCCGTTAGATTTCACTATCTGAAGAATGTGGCGCCTGCTGCTGTCAGATGCCAGGCATAGTGGGCACATGATGTTGGTTGCTAGCAGCCCCCCTTGGACTTACTATCATTGGAGATGATAGTGAGTTTGTTGCGAAGTTGCTGGAAATGGGTGACTGGAAGTGGCTTGGTGAGTATATCGGCTGGTTGATCGGAAGAGTGGATGTGCTCGATTGTGATTTCCTTGTTCTGAATGTGATTGCTGATGAAGTGATAATCTATCTCAATATGTTTGGTTCTCGCGTGAAAGATCGGGTTATTAGCGAGTGTCATAGCTAATATATTATCATAGAACAATTTGGTGGGAGAAAGTTGCACAGCATCGAAGTCGGCTAGTAGGCATCGCAGCCATAAGACATCGGAAGTGGTCGCGGCAAGCGCATGGTATTCGGCCTCGATAGAGGACTTAGCTACTGTAACCTGCTTTTTAACGGACCAAGAGATGAGATTGTGTCCGAGGAATGTGCAGAACCTGAAATAGATTTGCGGTCTATTTGATCAGAAGCCCAATAAGCATCGATGTATGATTGAAGAGTAAGGTTGCTGCGACGGATGAGAAGACCGAAGTTGATTATTCCTTGAATGTACCGTAGCAGGCGCTTGAGTGTTTGGAGATGGATTTGTTTAGGATCATGCATATGCTGGCAAATCTGATTGGTGGCGAAGGCGATATCAGGCTGGGTAATGGTTAGGTATTGCAGCGATCCGGCGAGCTGGCGATAATGAGGTGGATCAATGTGTTGGAGACCCGGTTTTGCAGGGCTGGAAGATTTGAGTGCAATAGGAGTGAGCAGTGGTTTACAGTTGAGAAAGCCGCTGGAGTTGAGGATATCTTGGGCATACTGTTGTTGGTCAAGGAAGAGGCCATACAGCTTTGTAGATGTGCGTATGCCAAGAAATAAGGAGAGGGGTGTTGGTTCTTCAAGAGGGAACACAGTTTGGAGCTTGGACAATATGTCCTGTATTTGTTGTGGGTCATTCCCGGTAATAAGCATGTCGTCGACGTAGATAAGAATATAGATTTGAGCGGAGACAGTCTTGAGAATCAAGAGCGCTGGGTCTGATTTACTGAAGTGGAAACCTTCGGCTTGAAGTTGGGTTGTGAGTTTGTTATACCATTGCTGTGGAGATTGCTTTAAGCCATAGATGGCTTTGTGCAATTTGCAGACGTGCCCGGGAAATTGAGGATCGACGAAGCCAGGGGGTTGAGCCATATATACGTCTTCGTTTAAGTCACCATGTAGGAACGCGTTCGTGACGTCTAGCTGCGTAATGGGCCAAGCTCGTTGAAGTGCAATCGTAAGCAGAATGCGGATTGTTGGAAGCTTTGCGACAGGACTAAATGTCTCGTGGTAGTTGAGCCCTGGTTGTTACTCATAGCCTTTGGCGACTAGCCTCGCTTTGTACCGGTCAATGTTGCCAGCGGAGTCTCGTTTCAATTTATAGGTCCACTTGCACCCAAGGACGGGATGCTGTGATTGGAATGGTACTAGGGACCAAGTGCCCTATCTGTGGAGAGCTCGAAATTCATCAGACATGGCAGCACGCCAATGGGTGGAAGTGGATGCCTGATTGAATGTCGTTGGAGTTATGTGATTGAATGAAGTGGCTAGTAGATCGAAAATTGGTTTTGGTTTGATGATACCCGATTTGAGGCGGGTTTGCATTGGGTGAGGATGAGACAGAGAGTTGGTTGTGGTGGGTGATTCTATTTGAGGGGGTGATTGGCTTGTAGATGAGGTGGACGGAGAGTTGGATGAGCCTGGTGTATTTGTAGAGAATGGAGCTGCGGGTATGGTAGTGGGTTCAAGTGGTGTTGGAAGAATGGGAGACACAGATGTGGGAAGCAATGTTAGCGGGTGAGTGTTTGGAGGGGATGAGGAGAGAGGGGGCTCTGAGGGGATTGCATGATATGGAAAAATAGCTTTATGAAAGACCACATGGCAGGAAATAAATGTTTTGTTTGTTGTTCTGTGAAAATACATGTATCCTTTATGAGTAGGAGAGTAACCTATGAAGATACACTCGAGAGACCTTGGAGATAGTTTGTCAGGTGCCCGATGTTTGAGCCAGGGAAAATACAAACAGCCAAATGTTCCGAGCTGAGTATAGGAGGGAAGAGAGCCGTAGAGTATTTGAAATGGAATTTGAAGGTTACAGGCTTTGGTCTGCAGTCTGTTAATGAGATAGTTAGCGGAAAGGAGGGATTCCGCCCAAAATTATTGAGTAGATGAGCGGCAAGTAGTAGAGTTCGGGTGATATCGAGAAGATGACGATGCTTCCGCTCGGCCAAGCCATTTTGCTCGGGGTTATGAGGGCAACTGAATTGATGAACGATGCCACTCATGGAAAGAAATTGTTTGAATTGGGCGCTAGTATATTCACCTCCGCCGTCGGAGCGGATAGTTTTGATGGTTGTGTTAAATTGAGTTTTGATTAAGTTGTAAAACTGTTGAAATTTAGAAAGCGATTCAATTTTGAATTCATGAGATACATCCAGCAAAATCTAGTGTGATCGTCGATAAAAACTATATAATACTTATATCCATTGATAGAGCTAACGGGTGCTGGACCCCATACATCAGTGTGGATGAGTAAGAAAGGAGCTGTTACATCTTTAGTTCTATGAGAAAAGGGGAGTTTATGGCTCTTAGCCATGTTACAAAACTTGCAATAGTTGGAAAGTGAGGAAAGACGAATAGAGGGTTCTAATCTTGCCAGAGTGCGAAGGACGAGTTGATGGGGATGGCCGAGTCGTTCATGCCAGGGAGAGGAATTGGTTGAGCTGGACTAAAGTGCGTGATTGGGAGCCTTGGACGTGTTGGCGGAGAGGAGGTAGAGACCATCGCGGCTCCTACCATGGAGAATGATTTGGTTGTCCTGGAGGTCCGTGATTTGGAATCCGAGTGCGTCAAAGGAGATAGAGCAGTTATTATCAGTGGTTAGCTTATGAATGGAGAGCAGGTTGTGAGAAAGGGACGGAACATGAAGTAAGTTGTGAAGATACAACTTACAGTTAGATGGCGGTAGTGGGAGAAGGCCGTCGCCGAAGGAATTGATGGGGAGCGTGCTGCCGTTGGCGATGGAGATCGAGTTTGCACCTTGATAGGGAATTGGTTGTAGCATATTGGTAGCATCAGAGGTGAGATGCGACGAGGCTCCAGAGTCGAGCACCCACTCTGTTGGAGAACCTGCCGGAGCTTGGGTGAGCATTGCACGTGGCGGCGCTGTTGTATAGTTTAAGTTGCAGCGATGCCAGCATTGTGCTGCAAGATGACCGGGTTTGTTGCAAATTTGACAGGTTGGCCGGGGAGTTGATGACTAAGTGGGGGTACTGTAATTGCGAGAGGGGGAACCACGGCCTCTGGTGGAGCGGGACGACTGAGGGGAACTTCCTCGGCCACGGGCTGGTCGAGAGTTGCTGTAGAAAGCAGAGTTATCCTTGGATGGGGTGGTGTCTTTGAGAAGTTGGTTCTGGATATTGATTTCCTCACTACAGAGGTGGGAGTATAGCACTTCCAAGCTTATGGAGGTTTGACACGTTCGAATGGACGTGCAAAACGAGTTGTACGCCGCCGGCAATCCGTTGAGGATGTAGTGAATGATATCTTCACTGTCTACTTGAGATCCTGCCGCTGCGATGCTATCGACCAGCCCTTTAATCTGAGCAAGATAGGCTTGTATAGAGCTATCACTCATGGTGACATTGTGAAGTGTGTTTTTGAGCTGTATGACCCGGGATCGATTAGTCGGTTGTAGGCGACTCTCCAGCATTTGTCAGATCTCCTGAGTTGATGAGAGGTTGAGAATGTATGAAAGTATGGAAGGGGAGATGGTGGAATAAAGGGCAGAAGCGAGATTCTGATCGACCAGCTTCCATAGGCGGTGGTCAGCATTGAACGGTGGTGGCTGTTGTTGAGCTCGGGTGAGATACCCGTCAAATCCGTTTGCGGAGAAGAGTTTGAGAGTCTGCACCTTCCAAATGGCATAGTTGTCGTTGCTCAGCTGGGTAGTAACGATCTGCTTAATGTTCGACATGAGGAACTTAAGCGGTGCGGGAATTGTAAAGTCGGCCATGGAGGCGGAGAGGGAGGAAACGGATTGCGGAGTGGTCTGGTTGCTGGATGCTTCTCGTTCGGTTATGATGATCAAATGTTGTGAGGCTTTAGTGCTCTGATACCATGCTAGAATACCTGCAAGGAAGATATCAGAAGAAATAAACAAACAGAGACAAAGTACAGAGAAGCTCTGAAGATAATTCTTTCATTGATTTTTCTACAGTACTAAAGTTGAGTATATATAGGAAGAAGATGAGTCCGGAATATTCTTCCATTAGACTTCGCTATCTGAAGAATGTGGCGCCTGCTGCTGTCAGATGCCAGGCATAGTGGGCACATGATGTTGTTTGCTAATAGGAAGAAGATGAATTCACCTAAATGATAGAGCATTTAACAGAGAGAACTATGGATGATAGAGAGGCAACAATTCTACCAAATACTAGGTGTAGAAGCTTAATCTCTGACGCAAAAAGAGAATGTATTTTTAAAGAAAATTGTATAATCATATCGATAATTCGGTCAAGTAATTAAAAAAAATCTTAATTTATAAATTGAATAAATCAACAAAGTTATAAAATTTTATTAAAGGATGCTCCCTGGTGTATGTTTTTTGCTGACAAAATCCTTCTTGTTGATACATCTAAAGAGGGAGTTGAGGTAAAGTTGAATTATGGAGGTCAACCTTAAGAGTCTTTTCGTTTGAATAGATCTAAAAAATAAAAATGAATACATAGAGTATAATATTAATAGTAATAGATCTAGTAGGGGGTTTGTAACTTTGAGTGATCAGGTCATTAATAAGAGTAGAGTATATGTTTTAAAAATATCTTAGATCTATGTTCAAAGTGATGGTGAAATAGATGGGGATATTATTAGTAGAATTCAAGTTGGATGGATGAAATGGAGGAATGCATCTAGCTTGTGTGATAGAAAAGTATCACTCAAACTTAAGAAAATATTCTATAAGATAATGGTTAGACCTAGAATGCTTGATGGCACAAAATGTTGGCCATTAAAAGATAAGCATAATATTAAGTTAAGTGTTGCGGAGATGAGGATGCTCAAGTGGATGAGTGGCTTCACTACTAGAAACATGATACGAAGTGAGCATATATGTGAAAAGGTTGGAGTAACTCCAATGGAAAAAAAAAAGATTAGAGAATCATCTTAGATGATTTGACCACATAAAATGACGGTCTTCCGATGACCCATTTAGGAGAGTAGACCTATGTTAAGAAAGGTAGAGATAGACATAAAAAGACTAATATTATAAAATATTATAAATGACATTTCTTTATTAGATCAAAATGAGAGTTTGACACTTAACATAATGTCATTTATTAGATCAAAATGAGAGTTTGACACTTAACATGACACAATAGAGAAAAAAAATTTCATGTAGCGACCCCACATAGTGGGATAAAACTATAATACTCTCAACAGAACAAAAGAAAATTGCCTAAAGTCTGATCCAATAACTGAGTTAACAAAAATGTTCAGAGAACACAATGCAGAGAATATAGAATAAAGAGAAACTAGAAATACAAGCAAGGCCATACAACATGATAACATCAACCCTATCTAAGTGCCTTATTTTCCTGCTCCAAAATATAGAGGACGAATACGCCTAAGAAAATACCCATTGAAAAAAAATCCATTTCAGCTAAAAAGCTTTCTTCTCATATGATACCAGGCCATGAATCCCTCCCTCGACCTGTGCTGCGCCTGTTCGAACCTGCAAAGCAGAAACCAAACAAAATGAAAGTGATAGGCTATTAGTTACAAACTATAAACTAGAAAGTGGCTTCACTTTATCTAACTAATAAAAGGAATGAGAGAATGATTTGATCATAGAATTCCATTATCAACATAATTTTATTCATATTTCTATGGGCATAGAGCGCCTTCGTAGGAAATAATGGAAAAAATAAAGAATAGCAAAAAATTTCCTAAGCTTCTATCAGTCACTCGTTAACCAAAGGTGTCTATACATTCACACAAATAAGAAGTTTTCTTTGGACAACTTCTCAAATTAATTTAAACATTTTTACTCAGCTATGAAAAATGATATCACTTGATAATAATCAAGAAGAAGTTCAATCTATTAATCCAGCTTTCTTGCTCACTTGTACCCCTAGTCAAAACTCTGCAAACGCTCAAGCAAGGTCCATCATGATGTGGAAATTAATCGAAGCATTGAAATCCATAAGGGACAAGTTCGTTTCTTAGCTATCTAAGGCTTAGTTTGGGAAGGCTTTCTTATTGCTTCTTAAAGCAACTTTCTAGTACAAAAAAATTAATTTTTGTACTAGAAAGCTGCTTTAAGAAACAATAAGAAAGCAGTCTCAAACGAAGCCTAAATATCTAGTCAAATGTCCAAAAATAATGTAAAATTTTAAAAAAGCTTTTGGGAAATCTATTAGAAAATCTAAATACAAGAATAGCAACGAGATCAATAAAAGAACATTATGTTAAGATTTACAGTAGTACTTTATAAGTTAAATGGTACCATGATGTAAAAAATCCAGCAAATATAGAAAAGGGTTCAGCTATACCTCAAGCCTTAGCACCTCTGATCTTAAAAGATTGTGAGCTATAGGCAATGATGTAGCACCAAGATCTTGCAATCCTTGCTTCACAGCTTGCATTGTATAAGGAATGAACTTCAAAACAGAGCCTTTGTCTGCCACAGCCCCAACCACTCCTTGGGCTACCTTCAATTTTAGATTATCGCCCAAGTAGCGGGCATCGCTACCTTTCGTCATAGCTTCAAGAGAGCCCATGCCTCTATATTTCTTGACACGGCGACCATTCTGATGAAAAAAATTTTGAACAGATATAAAAGAAGAGAATAGTTAAGGGTAAAGAATTGCTAAGCAATATGCTCTCCTCATTTTAGTAGAAATGTTTTTTACACATAAAGTTAACTAACAAATAGTTAACTACAAAGAAAAAAATTCTGTGAAAAAAGAATCAACATAAGTCTTGAAAGGCGCTTTCTACTAAAGGAATAAGAACAGAAAGAAGTATGAATGCAAACTAAGATTGGGGCAGATTTAATGTGAGGAAATATTACAGAAGTTAATACTGATGAGTGATGATTGATGAAGGATATAATTAGTATATAATTATAAAGCAAAACTAATAAGTATATAATTAGCCCAATAACAAGCAATTGCATGTTCGTATGAGAAAATATGCATTTAGAAAAAAATAATCAGTATTTATTAGCATGTATACTTTAGCTTAGTCGTACCCTTAGCAAAGGAATAAGCTGTTATTACCTGAATTAAAAACCGCAAAAATAAACATGGGTAAATTTGCCAATACTATGAAAAAAGACAAGCCATCATCACATACAATTTTAAAGAAAGTATTAATCAAAAGATGGAATATAATTGACTAAAAAACTGCATTATTCCAGTATTACAGTTCATCTGCATAGAGAAGAATTTTGTATTGGTAGGCTTTATACATAAGATATCATGGATAATGCAAATTTCTTTGCAAAATATTTAGGAACTATTCGATTCAATCATATCTGCTATGTGATGTCATGTTATGAACAGATATTTGTAATTTGGTTCGCTGGTATTTTGATAGGAAATACTTGGGTCCGCAAGCAACCCGAAGGGAAATACTTGAGTTCGCAAGCAAACCTATCACTAATTGGAGAAAACAGCGAGAATAATGCAAAATGTGGGCAAAATCAGCCCAAAAACGTTGGATTTCAAGCCCAAACAAAGACAGCAAGATACAAATGATCCCCAATTCGAGAGGAGGATCGCTCTCTCCCAAATCTCTAGACAAGCAATCTACAGCCAAAAATCCCAAGAACTCCAAGAGAAAACTCAAATTATGCATAAAACTCCCTCCCAAAACAAACCCAGCTATTCATACAATTAATTCCTGATTCAAACATCTCTCATTCAAATTTTCCCTCTCAAACTAGCCTCCCAAAACCCCCTCTCCTCATTGCCCCAAGGGAGCGGCAGCAATTAAGGAGGCGTACCCCCCTTTGTCCGCCTCCTATATACATGAGCCGGCCGCTGGGCCAGCTCTTGGGCCGATTCAAGGTGAACCGGCCTATCATATTTCTAAATAATATATTCATAAATGACAATCATGTCCAATTTTCTTCACATCTAGTCGCCAAATCTATCCAACATCAACAATATATGAGTACGAATAGTAAGATTAAAACAAATTTTAGTTTTGTAGATAACATTACACTGTTTAAGTAAAACAACATTAAATCATATACATTGCATTAGATAAAAAAACATTATTATTGGAAGCAACACTATTTTTCTAGGAAGCACAAACATTTTCTGACACAAACGGGGCTCCAATACACCCACAACACATTTCTGATACACCGAAAATTGTGCTAGACCTTTTTACGGTGAAATTGAACTTCAAAACGTGTCCATGTAGTTTCACGTCCTACTTTTTTACAATAGTCATGTTATCATGCTTGTTTTGTGTCAAGTTTGTGTCCCGTATTAGCATCCATGTTCATAGGTTTTTTGTAAATAACAGTGTTACTTAAATAGAATTGAACCAAAAAACTCAAGGTAAAGCCATAGAGATAAATGACATACCTGATACTCATAGATTCCAGGTGCCTCATAACTACCGGCAAGGAAACTACCCATCATTACAGTAGAAGCACCGAGTACCAAAGCCTTCACAATATGACCAGAGTACGAAATCCCTCCATCGGCAATAACAGGTACATCATAATCCTTTGCCAAAGTTGCAACCTTGTATACTGCTTTTGCCTATAAGAATCAAAATATATTCATATAATAATCTACCAAAAATAGTTCCCAAATGAAAAAAAAAAAAATGTGGAGCAAACCAAGTGTCAAACCTGTATTTGATGTTTAATATTTGGGTGGTGGGTGAGAAAAAAAATCAGATAACAAAAAACTTCGATATAAGTATTACCGAATTAGTAAAATGAACCTGAACTTAATAACAACCGAAAGCCAAACCATTCTTAATTCTTTTTAGAATGTAACTAGAACAAAAAATAAAACCATATCTCTCATGAAAATTGGGGAAAAAATATTTCAATGTAAGTGTAACAATAATTAGGTCTCACTTTCAGACATGAGTTTAAATATTAAATAGATAGATAAGAGCACTCATTCTATAAAGTCACCTCAAAAAGATGAGTTCCAGTCTTGCAGGCTAAGAAGTCACATTCAAGTTTATTTTTTTAACTTTAATAATAGAACAACATTTACATTATGAAATCAAGGGAATATTTCTTTTGATCCCAAATAATAATGAAAATAATAATAATAATAAGAGAGTGATACAATAAAAAATCATTGGAGTTCAACTTAAAATATGAATTGATTTCATAAGAAGTGAAATCTTGAACAAATATATATCATTGAAGTTCGTTTCAATATGACTCACTTCTTGAGCAAAGATGCAAACATTATTAAATACTAACAGTAAAACAAATTCACCCTAGCCATAGGATTAGCAGGATACGACATCTTTTGGAGTAAAAAATACCCCACCACCACCATTGCCCACCTCCTCCTTATTTTTATGCAATAGAGCATTTATATCTTTCAAATACTAATTTTGGCATTAGAATAATTATACAATTAGGATTTCTATGAAGAAATATTATGCTCTGGGGCGACAAGAAAGCCATATCTCACAAAGCAAAGTAATACTCATCTGCTGGAACAACTTGCAAGTCACTTACGAATAACAATTTTTACAACAATAGGCTAGCAAAGGAAGAAAATTATAAAACGCAAGACAATTCATTTATGAGAAGATAGGAAGCACAAAACTAATCATTGTCATGTTCATGAAGTCTAATTTCCCTAGCAGTTTTGTTTGAAAGATGATGCGTCGCTCTAAAATCAATCAAGTATTTCAATTAGTGGAAATATTTAAAAAAACAGTAATGAGACTATCATATGAATATTCTCTAAAAAATTTACCTGCCCTCTTCCAACTGCACAAACTTCCTGTGTGGTGCAGATTGAACCGGATCCCATCCCTACCCTTAATCCATCAACTCCAGCCATGATCAAATTGTGCGCCTGGGCCATCGTCACCACATTACCCCCAATTACATCAAGCCCAGGATAATTATTCTTTGCATACTTTATCAAATCAATTTGATACTTCGAGTTACCCTGTGAACTATCCACCACCACAACATTCACACCTGCTCCTACCAAATGTGCCAGCCTCTCCTTATCCTCTTCTCTAGTTCCTATAGCTGCCCCGACCAGGAATTTTCCATCAGGGCCCAATGATGGCACTCCAAGCTTAGGGAAGCCACGGATCCGCTCCACATCCTCTGTGCTGACGAGATCAATAACCTCCCCTTCCTCTCCGGCCAGCGTCACCAGCTCCAGTTCCTCTCCAGCTAGAAAACCCGCCACTTGTTCCAAATCATAATTTGAAGGGACTGAAGCCGGCGGAAGTCTCATGTAGTCTGACACGGGAGAAGCCTTATCGGCCACCGCCTCCCAGTCCGACCGGGAAACGACACCTACGGGCTTCGATTTACGGCTTCCGGATTCCGTGACTATAGCGAATGAAGCGGAGCCGAAATCGGCAGTGGAGGACACTGCATCAGATGGGGCGAAGAAGGCCGGGTCGGAGGCGAAGGGGATGCGACGGGACTTGGCGGATCGGACGATGGCGGCCTGATGATCGGGTGTGGCGTTGCAGTGGACGATGGCGGCGCCGCCGAGGGAGGCCATGGCGACTGCCATGGATGCCTCGGAGACTGTGTCCATGGGGGAGGCGACGCAAGGGGTGGAGAGAGAGAGATTGCGGGAGATGCGGGTGGATAGGTCGACACCGTCGGCAGGAAAATCGATGTAATGCGGGAGAAAGATCAGATCGTCGAATGTGTAGGAGAATTTGCTGGCGAAGAGTCGGGAGGCAGGAAAGCCGTCGTCGAACTCGACCACCACCGATGCTCCGTTCAGGTCTCCCATGCTAGGTTTAGTGCAGGGCTTCTGGGATTTGGAGGAGATGTTGGTTTATAATTAGGCGGTGTGGCGGCAGGGTTAGAACTTAGAATAGAGGCTTTATTAGCCTATTTGGTAACGGGAGTCACGAGCTCCAACTTCAGACGGCGGGAATTCTTTTTAATTTCTTTGTGATAAGATATGATTATATATTAGTATATAAAAATATAGTAAGAAAAAATTAATCAAACTCAGTCTCAAAAATTATATTCGAAGTTTTCAATCAATATAAATTACTTCTTTTTATTCACACACATAACTTATACACATAACATATTATAATTCAAGATATCTTCATTGATATTAAAAGTTCTTAAGTAACAGATCAATTTTAATTGCATATAAAATATTATTAAAAAGCACATTAAAATTGAGAGATTGCCTTGACCTCAATGTTTATCAATATTCTAATAGAAGAAAATAAGTATATCTTTGCTCAAGAAAATAATTTACGTAAAACCTAAAGGATAAGAAGAAGTGTAGAAACATAATCAGTGTTTCTTTAATCTAAACGAAGACAAGAGATGAAATGGAAAATCTTATTAAGCAATCTTATCTTGTACAGAGAGATTTCCTGTCGTTATATAGAGCAGGAAGAAGATGTAATAACAGTAATTACAAGTATACCATAAATGTTCTAGAATAAGAGTTTATATAAGTATATATGTAAAATACATATTCTAATATGCCCCATCAAATTGATGGGTCCGGAGTGATCGTCAATTTGAGTCTGAGCTCTTGAAACCGCGGTGTGGACAGCGATTTGGTGAAGATGTCGGCTACTTGATCTTTCGTGTTGATGGGATAAAGAATAATGCGGTTTTGTTGAATGTGATCGCGTATGAATTCCTGATCAATTTCAATGTGTTTCGTCCAGGCGTGAAACACAGGATTGTTGGCAAGAGCAATTGCCGACATATTGTCACAATATAGTTTGGTTGGATAGTTCTGAGGAATATCAAAATCTGTAAGCAACCTTCGGAGCCAAATAATGTCCGAGGATAGAGCAGCTAATGCTCGATACTCAGATTCTGTAGAGGAGCGAGAGACCGTCTTCTGCTTCTTTACCGTCCAAGAGATAAGCGTTTCACCCAAGAATGAACAGAAACCGGTTGTTGATTTTCTCGTTATAGGATCACCGGCCCAATCCGCATCTGAAAATGATTTCAAAACAAGATCAGTTTTTGTAATAGGTAAACCAAAATTTAGTGTACCTTTTATATATCGCAGCAGACGCTTGAGCAAATAGTAGTGTTTGGGAAGAGGTTGATGCATGTTTTGAGAGAGAAGATTGACACTGTAAGAAATGTCAGGTCTGGTTAACGTCAGATACTGAAGCGCGCCTGTGATGCTGCGATACATTGCGGAAGTTTCGGCGGAGCTGGGATTGCTGAATTCGGCCGGAAGTTTTGTACAAGTGGGGTTAGCCAGCGGATTGCAGTCGATTAAATTTGCCTGGGAAAGTATCTTCAGAGCGTATTTCGCCTGAGATAGGAAATAAGAGTTATTAGTTTTAGATATTTTAATACCTAAGAACTCACTTACAGTGCCCAGATGCTTCATAGTAAATTCGGTATCCAGTTTAGTTAATATGCTAGTGATGTGATCTTGATTATTTCCTGTAATCAAGATATCATCAACGTATATAAGTAAGAAAATACTGACATGAGCCTTTTTATACACCAATAATGAAGGGTCGGATTGACTGTGATTGAATCCGAGAGTCAACAAAAAAGCTGTAAATGTGTTTTACCACTGCCGTGGAGCTTGTTTCAATCCATATATAGCTTTGTTCAAGAGACAAACGTGGTTCGGACGGGTGAGATCTTCGAAGCCCTTAGGTTGCTTAATGTATATGGTTTCCGCCAGACTTCCGTGCAGAAATGCGTTGGCAACATCCAATTGTTGAACCGGCCAGTTGTGGTATAAGGCAAGTGCTAGCATGATACGAATAGTGGGTAGTTTAACGACCGTACTAAAAGTTTCCATGTAGTCCGTACCAAATTCTTGATGGTTGCCTTGTGCAACTAGTCGTGCCTTGTATTTAGCTATGGAACCATCCGTATGAAATTTCGTACGGTAAGTCCAGCGGCTGCCGAGAATCGAAGCATTAGGCGGAGGTTCAACTAGACGCCAGGTTCCCTGTTTTTGAAGAGCAAGTACTTCTGTAGCCATAGCTTGACGCCAATGGAGGTGTTTGAAAGCATCAGAAAAGGTAGTCGGGTCTTGTACATTAGCCGTAGAATTGTGAAGATGAAGGAGGTTAAGACGATTTGGTTGTTTGAGTGAACCGGTTTTGCTTCGCGTTGTCATAGGGTGAATGGAAGGCATTGAGTGTATTGGACCGGGCAAGTCCTGGGATATATGTGTTGTAGCTGGCTGGGCAGAACTATGTAGATGTGGAGTTGATTGCTGCGGGTTGCTGTTCGAGGTTGGCTGTAAACAACACTGGTTTGAGACCTGTGGAGGAATACTTAGAGATACAGGTGTAAGCAATAGAGGACAAATATAAGAGGAAACAGATTGAGCATTAGTTTTGGAAACAGAGAAAGGAAACTTAGTTTCATTGAACCGAACATGCCGAGACACCAGTATTTTGTTCGTGAACATATTAAGGCATCGATAGCCTTTATGGACTTCAGAATATCCTAAGAATGTACATTGTTGAGACGTTGGTTGCAACTTGGAGCGAGCATGTGAAGGTAACAGCGGATAACATTCGCAATCGAAGATCTTGAGCTCAGTGTAATCTGGTTTCTTGTTGAACAGTAGTTCTAGAGGAGTTTTATGGTTTGTAATGGATGACGGTAGGCGATTGATAAGGTAGACCGATGTATTTACCGCATCGGGCCAAAAAACATGAGGCATTGAGGCAGTCAACAGCAACGTTCTTGTGGTTTCAATTATATGACGGTGCTTTCGTTCGGCTAATCCATTTTGTTCTGGGGTGTATGGACATGAAAGCTGATGGGTAATGCCTTGCGGAGTTAGATATGATTTAAACGCATTATTAACTTATTCAGAACCTCCATCTGTTCGTAAGATTCGTATACGATGCGAAGTTAATCTTTCTAGCTGAGTTTGAAAATTAACAAAAATAGAAAATACATCAGACTTATAGCGTAAAGGAAAAATCCAAGTGTATCGAGAAAAATCATCAACGAAAATGACGTAAAATTTAAATCCTTGACACGAGACCGACGGTGCCGGTCCCCAGACATCAGAATGAATAAGAGCCAGAGGTTGCGTTTGGCGTGCAGAACTGTTATCAAAAACAAGTTTGTGACATTTGGAAGCATTGTAGGAATCACATGGAGATAGCTGCTTATTCATTTTCAAAAGAGGATTACAGTTAGAAATGAAATCAAAAATACGCTTATAAGGATGTCCTAATCTATGGTGCCACGTATGAGCAGCTGAGTTAGCTGCAGTGAGCGCCTGATGAGTTCTTGTCGGGGCAGGCATAGGAATGTTGTACAGTCCACCATTACACGGTCCGCAGAACAAAATTTGATCCGTCTCCAGGTCCTTCAACATGAAACTAGAAGGATCAAATATAATTGAAACATTGTTATCCTTTGTTAGTTGGGAAATAGATAATAAATTGAATTTAAGAGAGGGAGTAAGGAGAATTTGGGATAATTTTAGCTTACGAGATGGGGTCGGGAGTATACCCGCCCCAGTGTGAGTAATGTTGACCGAATTGCCATCTCCCACCGTGATGTTGTCCTGGCCCATATACGGTTGAGCCATAGATATATTATCCAACGAATTCGTTAGATGAGATGTTGCTCCCGAATCCAGGAACCAAGAATTAAGCTGTGTATCTGATCCAGCAAGCAATGCCGTCTGTTCTGGCTTGGAGGAGGGAACATACTGAGGATTTAGCCTATGCCAACAAGTTTGAGCCGAGTGACCTTTCTTGTAGCAAATTTGACAAAGAACGCCTGAGTTCGGATTGGTACGATTTGTCGAGGGAGCATTGTAAAAATCTGTAGTACGAGGTCTATTGTTGAAATTGGAGGCGTTCTTGTTTTTAGATCGGCGACCTCGACCTCTGTTGGTGAACAAAGCCATGTTTGGATCATGACCGGTCGAGTACCGTGCAGCATCAGCGACAAGATTTATCTCTTCGCTCAAGAGAAGAGGATAAATTTCATCAAGAGTGAGGGATGAGGATGTAGTTCTAATAGTGGTCTTGAATGATTGATATGGTTGGGGAAGACCATTGAGAATGTAGTGAATTATATCCTCCGGATCAACGGAAGATCCCGCCGCAGCTATTTGATCCACAATTTCTTTGATCTCAGACAGATAAACTGTCATGGAGTTGTTCTTGAGAGAAACATTGTGCAATGCGTTCTTTAGTTGAATAACTTTCGAACGATTAGTGGCTTGAAAACGTGTTTCAAGTGCAGCCCAAATTTGGGCAGTAGATTCGAGCGAGATCACGTAAGGAAGGATTGACGCCGAGATAGTGGAGCAAATGGCCGCGGATAGATTTTGATCCGTCAAGAGCCATTGAGAATAGACGGGATTAATGGAGGATGAGCCGTCCAGCGTCTGAAGAAATTGTGATGGCAGCGTGACAGAGGAATCAAGAAAATTGAGGAAACCATTTGCTCGCAATGTTTTGAGAATCTGGGATTTCCAAATCAAGAAATTTTCAGGAGCAAGTGGCGATGTCACCAGATTCCGCAGATTCGAGACCACGAACTTCAGGGTGGCCGGAATTGCAGATTTGTCCGGTGGCAGACTTGCACTGCGATCTTGAAGGCGAGAGGACGCTGAATCGGCCATGGCTCAGGATTGATAGCCTTTATCTGATACCATGTAGAAACATAATCAGTGTTTCTTTAATCTAAACGAAGACAAGAGATGAAATGGAAAATCTTATTAAGCAATCTTATCTTGTACAGAGAGATTTCCTGTCGTTATATAGAGCAGGAAGAAGATGTAATAACAGTAATTACAAGTATACCATAAATGTTCTAGAATAAGAGTTTATATAAGTATATATGTAAAATACATATTCTAATAAGAAGTTCGACAAAAATATCAAAATACCTTGACAAGAGCTAGGTGGTCCAAAACAATCACATAATTGATTGAACAAGGGACATGAAAAGAATATATGGAACCAACAAAAATATTTACTTTTCAAATAAAATTGGAGCTTAACTTACCTCTGTACCAATCAACTAAGACCATTTATACGTAAACAAGCAACACGAAGCCGATAATATGTTGACATGTGGATGGGAATTCTTTTAATATAATCTTTAATTTAATTTATATCATCCCGCCACTACCTGAGCTGGCCCACTATTTTTTCATTTTAAACGTAAGGTTGGCGCTATCTTTAGAAACTCGCCAAAGATCTAAATTCTTATTGCTTGTGCTAGGTACTGAAGAAAAAAACGAGCTAGAAAATGCAGAAAAAAGATGGAATGACTTCGAAGAGAGAGGGGGAAGGGTTGCATGAATCTGAAATCAACATAGATGGAACTTCCGCAGGTTTCAACATATCGTTAAGTTTCAATCTCATCGTAAGTTGTATTAAGAATATACTTTTTGAAAGTTATAAAACAAAGTTGTGTAGAAACATGGCATCAATTATTTAGCAGGTTTCAGCTTATTAGAGGCTCAGGGTCTTAGAAGAGCGTTTAGGGTTTAGATGAAAAAGTAAATAAGCTCTTAGATATTGTTATTTAGCTCTCAATGATTTTTTAATTTACTAAAGCTGAAGAACATGATTTTTAGGGTAGGTAAAGATAAGGATGATGCGCTTTATGTGCGCTTCTAATGTGCTTTATGTGTGTATTAGATGCGCTTTGTGCGCTTTAGGTGCATTTTTGTTGCGCTTTATTATCTTTGCTTCTTATTTCAGGCTATGTATAAAGATGAGAGAGAAGTATATGAATGTTATTATACTTATGCCCATGATAATGGTTTTAGCATTCGGAAGGATCATCACAGTTTCTGGCCAAATTCTAGGAAATAAAATCCATTCAAAAGCTGGTTTCAAGAAAGGTATTGATTTGAATTATAATCCCTCGATTTATTAACAAGATCAACAAACAAAGCATCACTGGACATAACATATATAAGCACCTCAATAAGAGGTGTAACAATATTAATATCCACAGGATCAAAACCATCAGAAGAAGAAACACATAATAGATATAGGCACCTCATACAGTAAACCCTAAACCCTAGAAGAAGTTCAACAAAAGAGCTACAAATTGCGCAAATACAAAATGGTTCATTAATGATAGTTAGAAATGCCAAACAAAAACCCATAACAAAATATAAATGCGCAACCTTTTAATAAAGCGCAAGTAAAGCGCACGTAAAGCTCATATACAGTAAACCATAAATCCTAGATGAAGTTCAACAAAAGAGCAATAAAAAGCGCAAATACAAAATAGTTCATTAAAGAAGGTTGGAAATACCAAACAAAAACATATAACAAAATACAAATGCACAACCTTTTCAAAAATGCGCAAGCAAAGCACAAGTAAATACACAATAGAGGCGCAACATCTCTCGTACATTTGCTAAAATACAGACTTTTCCCAACTTCGTCTACCGATGACGATGTCTTAGAGAAAGAAAATGCCGATGGATTTAAAAAACTGCTCAGAACCGATGTGGAAGAGTATGGCAAGTATGGACGAAATGTTTTGTGTCTTTTGATATTCATAATTTCAAATAAATCAGTTTGTCCAGCGAGGCAGGTCGGTCGGACTAATAAGACATAAAGCAAGAATAATAAAGAAAAACTTCCACGTGGAAGTTCCACAAGTCAACAGATTATTGGCATCCGAACGCAGAGTTAGGTCCGGTGACCAGACCTAATAATTTTTCCCCGTTCATGGCTCTGATGCTAGGTGAGGTAGTAGGATTAGAATTGAGGCTTTTTAGCCTACTAGGTATCAAATAACACGTGCTTGAACCTCAGACGGCGAGTTATTTATTTTTTTCTCATGATAAGATTTTTATTTTTTTTTTTGTTTTGCTTTTTAACAAAAAGGTATTACAATCAATAAAATGATGATACAAACAAGTCCAAAAGGGATTAAACCAAAATACAATTCAATAATGAGTAAAAAGGAGACATTAAAAAGAGAAGGAAGCAAATGCCAGCCGAGCTCAATCATTGGTAATAAGTTATCTGCAATCACAAAGAATTTAGGTAAGGATCATCCAAATGAGGAATCAAACAACATACCACAAAATCAAGGTCTCCAAAAGCACCACCAGTGGTTGCCAACAAACCATAGCAGGCCAAGAGGTGAATAGAAAATCATCACATCATTTCCCAAGCCACGAAGAAAAAGGAACAACCTCAAAGGCAATCCCCCGATCACCACCAAACAGAAAGACGACCCAATCCAAAAAGAAAATCATTTTTTTTATTTACATTGTCCACGCTTAGCACTCTTTTTAGAAACACCTCCTCAGCAAATTTAATAATACTTAAATCAAAATTATCTCGCAAATCCAAATGTTTCTCAATAATTTCCTCTCCACCATCTAAAGAATTGTCATTAATTATCTAACCAGTCACCATGTATCACCTTATAATCTCTTGATTTATTAACAAGATGAGCAAACAAAGCATCACTGGACATAATATATATAGGCACCTCAATAAGAGGCGTAACAACGTTATTATCCACATGATCAAAACCATCATAAGAAGAAACACTTAAACGAGCGGGAGTATCCAAAGCATTACCAACCTCACCACTATCAATAGGCACAAGCTCACCAACTTGATCACTCACCTTTGGGACCAACTAGACTCTCCAAATCATTAGAAAAGTCATGAACCACTTCCATATTAGCCTGACAAAGTTCGAGCCATTATAGTCATCACTGAAAACCACCAGATCATTTAACAAAGGATTAGAGACTTCTTCACGATAAGATATGATAATATACCAGTATATAAAAATTTGAGTAAGATAAATTAACTAATCTCATAGTCTCAAAATTTATATTCAAAGTTTTCAATCAATATAAATTACTTTTTTAACACACCTAACATATACACAAATTAAGCTTCAAATTCAAGATATCTTAATTGATAATCAAATTTCTCAACTAATGGATCAATTATAATTGCATAAAAAACTTTATTAAAAATCATACTACAGTTGAGAGATTGCGTTGCACCTCGAAGTTCATTAGTACTCTAAGAGAAAGATATAAGTATACCACTGCCCAAGAAAATAATTTAAGTAAAACATAAATGATTAGAAGAAGTTCGACAAAAATGTCAAAATACTTTGACAAGAGCTGGTGGTAAAAAATAATCACCTAATTGATTGAACATGGAGCATGAAAAGCATATATTGAACCAACAAAAATAGCCACTTTTAAAATAAAAATGGAGCTTATCTTACCTCCACACCAATCAACTAAGACCCTTTATAAATAAACAAGCAACACGAAGCCCATAGCATAAACTCTAGTAAGCCAATATATAATTGGGTAGTAGAAAAATTTAAAATATTAAACCATGAGCCAAAAAAACAAAAAAGAATTTCATATTGGAGCAAACCATATAAACAAAAACCAACTCCTAAGGTGATGCATCTTAAAGAGAAGACATCTTTAGTATTAAATCCATTAGCAATAGCAAATATAGTAGATTGAATTGCACATCCTCTAAACCACACCATCTTCTTCCAATTAATCTCCAACTCGGAATCATAAAGTTAGGAAAATAAAGATTTAGGCTTTGTTTGGGACGGCTTTTTTATTGCTTTCTAAAACGGAGTTTTAGTATAAAAATTTTTATTTTTGTAGTAAAACTCCGTTTTAGAAAGCAATAAAAAAACTGTCCCAAACGAAGCCTTAGGTTTCATTTGGGACGACTTTTTTACTGCTTCTTAAAGCAACTTTTTAGCATAAAAATTTTAATTTTTTAAACTAAAAAATTGTTTTAAGAGGCAAGAAAAAAGCTGTCCCAAACGGAACCTTAATCAACCAACATTAAGTAGAGGAGTCGATGATAATCACAACATCAAGGATATATTATGAGCTTCTATGATAATTTTGATTAGAGGGTGGTGAAAAACCCAATTATTATTGTGAATAAGTTATTGAACATTAATTTCAAATAAATAAGTAAATGAAGGATCTCTCATTTAACCATGGTTAATGGATGAGAAGTACATTGCATGTTTCATTAATCTTGAAGACTATCTAAAATTAAATTTTCCTAGCCACCCCACAAACAAATTTCTAGAAATAAGTGGCTTTGTTGTTATGTTTACCCCAAAGTGAATCATAATTACAAAGGAATTATGGAGAAAAAAGAGAGATTGTGAAACTCATAAAGTTTCCTTATCAATTTGCATTTGCTCTGGAAGTGAATGCTATTATTAAGGGAGATTTACATACCACCCTATAATACTCTATTTACATATTTAATACCTAAAACTTTAATATTACATACATACCACCCTAGTTCATTTTCATATCAAATATGAGTGGTAAAAATAAAATATATGAGTGGTTGGAAGGAAATATGAGTGGCATATTTGATATTAAAATAATATAGAGTGGTATGTATGTAATATTAAAGTTTTGGATGTTAGATATATAAATAGGATGGTATAAAGTGGTATGTATGTAAATTTTCCATCAAATAGAAGATCCAACTAATTGAAATTTTCTTGCAAAGGATTGAAATCTTTGCTTCCAACCACTCAACTAGGAAGTGAGTCTATCCATAATTTTAGAACAGTTAATACCTTTGAGTTTAATATTAGAGATAGAGTAAGCCAAAATAATCTCAAGTAATATATTTTGTTTAAAACCCAGAGTGTTTACAAATTTGTTCTTTAACATATAAAGACAAAATGATTGTTTAAAAATATTCAATGATAAGCTTTTGACAAAACGAATAAGCTCTACCAAAATCAAAAGGGCATTGACATACATAAGATGCGAGATACTAGAATTTTCTCTTTGAAACCTTCAAGAGAAGTGTCAAAATGCATGACCATAAGTCTAGAATAACTATCATGACAAAGTTAAAATAAATGATAAAGGGCATCCCTAGAACATTTAGAAGAAGAATAGAAAATATTTACAAAACGGTGGCATAAATGAGAGATATTTCATTTTTAAGGCATCATTGAGAAGAGATAAACTCATTTGTTGACCCTCCAGATCTTAAAATTTTTTTCTTTTTCTTGGTGTTAAGATTAGAATCAAATTTAAGATGTAGAGAGTTTGAGGTGCAGCTTATCATTATAAAGTTTGTTGAAAAAAATATAAAGAGTATCACCTTTAATTAGAATACTCTAAGCCTCATGATAATGTCCTAAAATTAAAGCAATGACCCAATATTTTTATACATAAATCACCATTTAAGCATATGAGGGTTTCCAAAAGCAACTAAGATTAGAGAGTGGTATGAAGATACATATTCTAGGACCATTGAGTGAGATAACGAAAAATAATTCAACTATTAGTATTACTAAAGGTTCTATCAGAAAAGCTCTTAATGGGTTTATTTAGTTATTGTTGAACCAACTATAATTAGGTAGACATGTATTAAAGAGTGCCAAGAATCTAGAGTTAAAAATATGTTGTGTGAAATCACGAAAATTATGAGGGATAAGAGAGTTGCCTCACATCCTCTCTATCATAACCCAACTAAATAAAATTGATGTATTCGAATTGGTTATGTTAGGGTGGACGAGAGACCAAAGTGTGGCCCAAGATCTAATTGGAAAGATTTTTTTTTTTGTCATCCAATCTAATAACATAGCCACAAAAATTAACAAACAAAAATAAAACAGAACATCAATCAATACATAAGTTAATAATACAAGAGTTATATTATTTCCGGCAGAATTTTCCGGCGACTTTCCAGCAGTAACTTTTCGGCAGCTTTCCGGCGCTTTTCTGACGGAAAACAATAAAACGAATTTTTCGACGAATTTTCTGCGTTTCTTTCCCACGGAATTTTCCGGCGTCTTTTTAAATTTTCCAACGAATTTTTAAAATTTAATTAAAATGATTAAAACTTTAACTATTTAAATGTTTAACAAAAAGTATTAAATATTTAATTAATTTCTTTTTAAGTTAATTAGTTAGCTAATTTTTATTTTATATTAATTACATTTTTTTTTAAATTAATTAGTTTCATTTTTTTAGTATAATTAAAAACTAATTGATTTTCGGTTCGAATATAATTTAAATAAAAACTATTGACATTAAAAACTTATTTTCATGTCCAGCAATTCGTGTTGTTTGTTTGAGTATTTCTCCCACACGACCGCTTTTCGAATCCCATGGCAGACGTGGGAGCAGCGCACACAAGAGCACAGCTAGCTCGACCCCCGCGCACACGCGAGTGCACACACGTGGCGAGACCCGCGCACACTCAGCGCTCAGCTGGCCCGAGCAGGGAAGCTGGCGGCGCTGTGAACGGTTAACCGGGCTGCAGGGGGGGGGGGGGGGGGGGGGGGGGGTGGTTAAGTCCGTCGGAAAGCCGCCAGAATTTATTTTCCTACCGATTTTTACGGCAGAATTTTTCTTCGGTAAATTAGAAAACCGCCAGAAAATGCCGCCGGAAATGGGTGATTTTCCTGTAGTGATGTGATATTATGTTGAACATGATGAATAATGACACTAATAGATACAATACATGATAATAGAATAGGTACATGTTGCATATATAACATGGCCTACATGAAAATAATAAACACTAATAATCAATAACTTATAGAGCATTGATATTCTGTATTGATAAGGATAGAATTAGATAAAAATGCATTGTTTCAACGATTCATAAGATAGTTTTCTCGTGCTTTCATAGGATGTTGAATTATAACTAAGTTAATGATTATAGATCAATTACATGATTATAATTTCTTGATTCATCCTATTTATATGAATTGATAAAGCTACCATATTGACATGGTCCTAAATGACTACATATTGTTTATTTTTCATGTGTAGGTACTATGGTCATTCGGTGATCTATTGACGCTTACTCATTATTTATTTTCATGATTTTAGCAAAGGTAAGAATCCAATAGATTGGCAGA